>JBBPDA010000021.1:17667768-17685204 GCA_037974385.1 Arnoldichthys spilopterus | reverse complement strand
AGAGAGAGAGAGAGAGAGAGAGAGAGAGAGAGAGATTATTATCCTTCATTGAGCTCAGTGTGTGACTAAAGGAGGCTGGTAATGGCCATTGCCCTAAGCCAAGCTCATTTACCCTACACTAAGACCTCTACACCCCCTCATTGACACCCTGTATAGATTCAGTGGGTATCATAGTCGTATCTAATTGTACTAGGCCTTTGTTGCTTTTCTCTGAGGCATTGTGAAGCTGAGCCTTTAACAAGAGCTCAGCTGGCTAATCCATCCTCCCTATGCTACCACACTTACAATAAAACTTTGCTTCATTTTTTCGTTCATGAACTGACAATGTTAAGTATTTTGCAGGACATGGAAAAGTCTAACAGGGAAAATTCCATATAGCCACTGTTTTATTTATTGTAAATAATTGCTTGTCTTTATCTGAACATTCTGAAGCAGTGATAGCCAAATTCATTGGCAGAAAGTATAAAGGCTACGTTTGATAGTTTGCGGGGAAAATTACCAGAGCTGAAAATTGAAAGCTTTAATCTGTTTTCCAAAGATTTGTATCCTAATGGAGCTGCAGTCTAATACAATAGAAAAGAAATAGCTTTTTGCATTTCTGTTAAATAACTACTTTTAAACAACAGTGCATTGTTATTCAATTACTGAATATTCTGCAAAGAAAATGGCACACAGGTACATGCATTCAAACACAAACACAAGCAAGGGTTTGACGTCTCTGTGCTGGTGTTAATAGATTTCTTAAATGACCAGTTAAGCAGCTAAAACCATTCTTCATCTGCTGATACTGATGTGCCTCACCTTGAAGGCCTGGCAAAGATAAGCAGCAATCGAACTGACAGCGCAAAGTCATTTCCAGCCTCTTTTGCAGGCTTACTCTAGCATGAAACCAAAGCTGAACCCTGTGCCCTGGCCATGGCTTGGACCAGCTCCACAGTAAAACTGCTGGTGTTAAATTAATGCCCACATGGCTTCACTGGCCTTTGATGGACACCGTGCACTGGGTACACTGTATGTGGTGCTGCCCAAAAGTTTGGCCTTTCCATGGGAGGATTTTCATTAGTTTTACATTTTTCCACACTTGAAAAACATAGTGAAGGCAAAGCAGAGAAACAACACATACAGAATTTACATACATGCATTTAGCAGATGCTCTTATCAAATGGAGAAGTGGATTTAATCAGTTACAGGTGTAGCATTAGTGCCACTACCACCTGTGTATGCGAACACAGTGGCTATGTGAGCAGAACTGGTCACATACGCATCTGCGTGCATTCTATCCGGTGGATTAAAAGCTTTACGCGCGATTTGTGTCTAATAAAGAGCCATTTGGGATTTAGACCCTGAGCACAGATCCCTGCCAGGCTTATTATTGTTATTTACAATTAAGACAAACAGAGGTCACTTACCTACAGAATTCACAACTGAGCACAAACCAATATAATGTTAGTAAGCACCACAAGCCCATAGAACACCTTCAGCATGCCTTGGCAGAGGTTGCACAAGTCTCTGGAACTGTTCTGGAGGGAAGGAACATTACTCTTCTCAAGGATTTTCCCTCAGTTGGTGCTGTGGTGATGGTGCTGGAGTTATGTAATTTTCACACTTATCAAACAACTCAGTGACCCCTTTTTTGCCTTGTGGACATGCCTGGGGACAACAATCCTGGAAAAGACCACTACCATGAGAATAGCATAGCATAATGGTAACTAGTCTGAATGTCTGTATGGATTTACAGTGGCACTAAATCCAAGAGGACAAATGAACCCAAATCATGGCAGCAAACAGCATAACAGAGCAATTGGACTCCCTCAGTGTATGGGGTCAAGCATGCATTCAGGCCTGTACTGTCCTCTTTGTACATACACTTGAACACCAGTGGAGAATGTGGTGAACAATGACTGTTCTGACCTTTACCACCTTTTTCCATATCTCTGTAGACCAGTGCCTGTGGCACACAAGCATCACACTCAGTAAATGTCAGCCCTGTCTACTGATGACTTTCTCATAGATCTACAAAATCCATTTCTGGAAAAGTTGGCACTTCTAGAAAAGCACAATAACAACAAAAATCTGGAATGTGTACATTTGCTTAAACATTTATTTAGCTGACAAAATTTCAAAGACACGGTGGTTTGGCTTTTAATGATTTAGTGGACCCACTTGATTGTATTTTGAAAAACAAATGTATAGAATATATGTTCCACAGCCTAAAATATTCCACAATAAGTTAATGAGAGCAGATGAGGGTTGTTAGGACTGTGAGAATTGTTAACATATAAGGGTATCATAACTAGTCAAAAATGTAGCATCAATTGAAGGCTTGTAAAACAATTGTCAATCAATTAAAAAAAAAACATTTCTCAATGAATGATTACAAATTATTTAGTTTTTTCACCATCTACAAACCATAAAATTGTAAAAAGATTCAAGAAATCTGGAGAAATCTCATCATATATAGAACAAGGTCAGAGGCCACAGTTTAATGTTCATGATTGTAAAGCTCTCAGAAGCAGTGCATGACAAATTGTCATGCAATTGTGATAAAGATAAACACATGTGGTTGGGAGAAGTTTAAAAGAATATTGTCACAAAATACAGCCTGCAGCTAAATCAAATTATGCAACCTGAAACAATATTATGCCAAGGGGTAAGCCATTCAAAATTTCTATGCTGAAACACAAATGAATTCTCTGTCCAAGCTCATCTCAGACGGATCGAAAGAGGAAATGTGTGATGTGGTCAAAAGAGTCTGCGTTTCAGCTTGCTTTTGGTCAAAATGGACATTAAATTATTTCTGTCACTGATTAAATGGACTAATCATACTGTTTTTATAGAGACATGGTACTATCAAGGCACTGTCTTTTCTTGCAAAGTCCAAGGTAAGGCAATACCAGGTGTCATTCTGCATGTGCGTGTACTTGACCGGCCTGCCAGCAGAGGAGAATCAGAGAGCAGTGACCACGGACTATTGAGGAACTGAAGTCTCAATCAAGAAGAGTGTTGTGCATATTACTGAAAATGATTAACTAGTTACAGTTACTAATTACTTCATTTAAATGTAGTTAATCTACTAAATACTGCATATAAAAAAGTTTAGGAAAGTTTTTCAGAAAAAGAAACCAAGCAGCACTGAAGCTTTCTGCCTTGCAAGTTCTCTTATTGGTCTGGTCCACTGAATTGAACGCACTGTACAGCCTAATTCTCTCTTTTGAGCTGAAACAAGCAGATAATTCAACACCAGCCATGTGGTGACGATGGCAAAAATATCAAAACCTGTATATTTTTATACAAAATCAAATTAATGGGTATTTATGTGACAGAAATTATAACTGTGTAATACTTAATATTAAAAGTTAATGAGTTACATTATTTGTTAACTCCAAATGTAGTAAAATGACAGTAATGTGGTACTTCATAATACATTATTTCCAACACTGAGCTAATTTGGGCAAAAATTCCATTTGCAATTCTGCAACCATCAGGATCTTCAGTTCAGTTAAGTTTAAAGAAAAGTCAGTCAAGTTCCTTAACTTCTAAAATTAATGTAACAAGATATTTTCAAAGACATATTAGACTGTTTCTATTGGTCTATTCATGACATCATTTTCACAGTCACAAAGAAATTTTTTTTTTATACATTTTGATCACATATCACATAGATTACCCATCACAGTTTAGTCTAATGAGTATGCAAAATGCAAATGAGTGAATAATCAAGTGTTTTCTCACTTTTTTGGGGGTGACATTGATTATCCGTAAGATGGACAGCAATCTATATGGCCCTTGGGGGAAATCCAGTACAACTCAGCGAGAAATCCTGAACAGGGCCTACTCCTAATCCAATCGATACAGCCCAGTAATCTCAGTACAGCCGGTAAAGGTTTCAACTTTGCCAGCGTCTTCGGCTCTCTGCCGTCATTAAGAGAAGCCTGCTGGAGGATGGGGATCTATGGTCAGAGTCAAGTCAAATACGGCTGCCGTGACTGGCCTGTAATCCATCCAATTTGTTGTGGACTGTAAGTACAGAGAGGAGAGGGAAGAAGCTGCAGGAACTCTCCTGCTGCTTTATTGCTCGCTTTCACATGGCAAGACTACCCAAATTGCCTCGTCTGATCCCAAGGTTTCACCGTATCCCTGACCCCTTGAGAGGACGGCTCAAATCAGTCGATGCGTCGGAGCAGCAAAGCCTCGGCCATGCTCTGCTTTGCTTTACAGAAAGAGCAATGAAGCCATATTAAGGCAGGGCAATGACTATGACTAGTCATCACACTGGTCCCCATTTCCATTTCTTTTTTCTTATTGACTTCAAACGAGAAGTCCATCCTGCTGAACGTTTTATCTGCTTCATGAATATGTAAGCTGAGCACTCACTTGCTGCAGGAAAGGTGGGGTGGGGATTAAAACTGACACAGATTTGAACACTTGCAAACGTAACTGGCTAACAGCTAAACTACTCATAACTAAGTCATTTCATTATACAAACATATATTTGACAAAAAATCAAATCCAATTTTTGCGTAAGTCCAAATAGTAGTTGGAATAATAGAACAATCAGTCCGTGAACAGAAAAAGGGTCATGCAGCAGGAAAAGAACCCTAGGCACACAAGTTGTTCTACTAAGAATTTGCAAAAGAAGAATAACTTTAATGCTATGGAATGAAGTTAACCCAACAGAAATGAGCAGTTTCTGTGAGTAAAACCCAAAACGTCCCAGAACTGAAGAAGTTCTGTAAAGAGAAATGGACTAAAAGCCTTCCTAGCTTATGTGTAGGAGTCATCATCATTGACCAGAATTGCTTGTCTGCCATTTTTTGCAGCACAAGGCAAACAAAAACACATACTTCACATACTTTTGGCCACTCATAGATATCTAATGTTGAACTAATTTCTTCAATACTGTCAGGTGGGCGTCCAGGCCCCGCCCCCACAGCTGAGCCGGGCTACGGGCAATTAGCCAAAGGCTTAAAGGGTGTTCATGGACGTTCCACCTTGTCCAACGTTGTTTTGTGCATGTCACACACTGTTTTGGTCCTTGTCCTTGTGTGTCTCTCCTTTTAAAGTTCAATAAACCCCTTGTGTTCACTCTTAGTCCTGCCTGCATTTGCTGCCAAACACACCCGGATCGTGACAAATACATACATGTCAAAGCATAATATTTTTGTCTAATTTGTTTAATTGTGTTCTCTTTACTGACTTTTTGGATAGTGTGAAAATCTAGTTATGTTTGTCATTTTTATAAAACCCTTTTCAAGAAAAGTTGAGACATTTGGCAAAATGCAATAAAAACAAATATTTGCAGTTTGTAAATTCTCACTTTACTGATTTTTGATGGTTTTACTGATCCACTTGAAACACATTAGGATTTGATGCCTGCAGCACGCTCAGTAAAAGTTAGGAGATTGTAGAGTAAAAAGTTTAGGAATATTGAAATTACGCTGTTTTAAAAAATCCCACAATAAACAGGTGAGCTGACCAAAGGCTCAGTCTCTGCAAGCAAAAATAGGTCACTCTGTTCCAAACTTCATGAGAGAACTATCAGTCAGTTCAACA
This sequence comes from Arnoldichthys spilopterus, assembly GCA_037974385.1. Classification (NCBI taxonomy): domain Eukaryota; kingdom Metazoa; phylum Chordata; class Actinopteri; order Characiformes; family Lepidarchidae; genus Arnoldichthys; species Arnoldichthys spilopterus. The sequence goes on along the minus strand of JBBPDA010000021.1, from coordinate 17,679,651 downwards.
GGAACATTTCTTAATATGAGATTACAAAGAACTGAAGTCTTTCATCATCTACAGTACATAATATCATGAAAAGAACCAGGGAATCTGAAGAAATCTCAGTCCCTGAAGGGCAAGGCCAGAAACTGTTGAAATGTTTTTGACCTTCAAGACCCTCAGAAGGCCCTGCATCAAAAACCATCATGCTACTGTGATAAATGTAGCCACGCTGGCTTGGGAAGGCTTCAGAAAACTGCTGTCACTTTACACAGTCCGCTGCTGCATCACGAAATGCAGCCTGAAACTCAATTATGCAAAAAGATCAATTAAGTGAAAGTGACTATCCGTAACTGTGAACACATTCAAGCACCACAACAAAATGCGACCTTTGCATTTAACCCATCACATGTGCACACATGGAGCAGCAGGCAGCTATAAACAGCGCCCGGGGAGCAGTGTAGCAGGACGGTACCTTGCTCAAGGGTACCTCCTTGGAGCCTGGGCCAAGACTTGAACCTGCAACAGGTGTGTTGCTAGCAGCACAAACTTAAATGTGCAGGCCAACTACTGACTTAGACGGCTGCACCACTCACCCCTGTTTAAAGAATCGGAACATTTTTCAAAATAACAGCATATGAGAGCATGTGCAAAACGGGAATAGTGGAGGTGCTTTTCTTTTGCTTGAATCAGAGGTATGGATCTTCTACACCTAGGCTGGCTACAGAGGAGTATAAGCCAGCAGGTATTTTTAACCAGTTGTTAGGGCATAGCAGACAGGCCTGATCCCGCAGACGGACATTGCATTACAGCAGCTGATTAAGCTCTTCTTCACTTCGAGAAACATCATGAATAAAAGATGCGCCTTGAGCTTGAATCACTATCTTGCTTGAGTGTATATACATATAACAGAGTAATGAGAGGGAGGGGTAAACAACAGAAGCAACCAGGATGCATTTTGATGCTACACAGGATGCAGATTTGAGAATCCTCAGTGTGGCAAGGCAGCCTGGGGTCAAAGTCACCTCTCAGAGGATTCACAGTAAAAAATGAATAAACAAAAATTAAGTGTTAACCCCGACTTTGTGCAATGAATTCTGTGGAAGTGAATTGGAGACTGCAGCACTGCTCAATTCAAATATCTATTCTCTAGGGTTAGCCCAGCCTTTATACCTGCATGAGTGCTCTGGCGTCTGCACAAGCATACATTATGCCCAGTGACAGCTTGAGGTGCTTTTGCGTTTTGTGTTACAAACATTTGTACATGTTTAGGCACGCTTACGAGAAGTGGTGGGAGAAAGTGCACTTAGCAAACCAAAAACACACAAACAAATAAATAAATGCTCAAGATAAACAAGTAAATAAGTCAATGGACCAAAAAAGATTACAATGCTAACTGTTAACCATTTAGCAAAAAACACTGAGGCATGAGCTCCGGGTCTGTGTCCAAATCATATTAAAAGTAAGCAGACTTCAGCCAACGATGAAAATGAAGAAAAATGGGGATTTAAATCTCTTTAGCTTGTTAGTTTTTGCAAAAAGGGAAAGTAAAAGAAAAACTCGGAGTTAAAAATGGGCAGATGTGCTTGTGTTATTGGCCTGCTGGAAGGACCTCTTAAAACCCATGAGATACCAGCCACACTTTTCTCCTCCTGACTCATTTACATAAGAAATGTAAGTAAACTTCCCTGCTGAGATTCCTCATTAGAGAAGCATATTCACATATAAATCTTAAAAGACAGAGACAAATTGAGTTATTTATACTGGGGCCCCCTCGTGAATTGCATTTGTTTTCTCCTGAACAGACCCCAAAGCTCAATGTGCAGAAATGTACAAAGTTACTTCTTTAGCCCTGAAAACACAGTAATTGCTGCAATGAATGTACCTAATTACCTTCCCATAGCTGGACACATTTGGAACATAATAGCAGGGCCTTGTGAAGGTCTTGACGGTGCATTAGTGAATCCATCAAATGAGAAATAATGTACCGGATGCAACACTTAACCTTTAAGGCAGTAAACACTGTACACAGGGAAGCCAATCACTTATAATAAGAAAGACTGATGCTCTTGAAGATCAGGTTTTCTGCTGAAAAACACTCTCTAAACCTGAGCTCTGGATCTATCTGAACGACTCACTAAAGAAGCTGCTTAAAGTGACAGTTTAATAATATGATTTGTTCAGGGTTCAAAGATGGTAATGTTAGCACTGCCCTGGAGCTATTAGGCTAATGTAAGTATCTTCGCTGGACCTTGTATCTCCTAAATGATGAATTTACCAAAAAGAAAAAAATATCTGATTGTAAACAGACTATTTATTGTGCTCCATTAGTCTTTACATTTTCAACATCAAGGATGAGTGTTGACATAGTTTTCCCAACAGTGATGAACTAATGCATACACTTAGCAATTAGCAGTGTGCAAACTGTCTAAAACACAATAGTCTTGAACAATGATATTGTGTTAAGTAAAACTTAAATAAGAGCAGAACCCCCCTGCAGTGGGTGTTGTGTCTGTGTGTTGGATTGTGTTGGAGAGAAAGATGATATTAGTATTAATATATACCTGTAAGTCTCAGCTTAGTGTGGCAAGTCGAAAAAGGCAGTAAGATATTAAAGCCCTCTCTGGTACAAATACAAACTGTCCTAGATATAGTGAATATTACTGTAACATTCCATCCATTTTCTAAACCGCTTATTCCATTTCCGGGTCGTGGGGAAGCTGGAGCCAGTCCCAGCTGACTGTGGGCTTAAGGCAGGGTACACCCAGGACAAGAGGCCAACCCATCGCAGGGTAACACATAGGCAGACAACCATTCATACACACATTCCCACCTACAGGCAATTGTAGAGCATCCAATCAACCTACTGCAGCCTTTGGACAGTGGGAAGAAACCAGAGCACCCGGAGGAAACCCACGCAAACACGGGGAGAGCTCGCAAACTCCGTGCAGAAAGGCCGACCTGGGGATCGAACCCAGGACCTTCTTAGTGTAAGGTGACAGCACTAACCACTGCACCACCGTGCCACCCACTCTAACATTCCAGTGATTTTAAATAATGACAATGTTGATATTTATAGATAATTGTGTCCTATATTTATTAATTTATTTTACAAAACTGCTTTTTTGACAAACCAAATCACAGAAGCAAGTCTATTATGATGCACTTTGTTCAATGCTAAATACAGTTTGCAAAAGATTGAACAATGCCAATCTAACGACCTTTTTTCTTGACCATGAAAATCTGTACACATTCTCTACAGGAAACTCTCTGTTTCACATACTTAAAATCATTTTATGTTCCTCCACAATACATTAAATTCAGTAATTATGTTTTAGAGTGTGTTCTCTGTAGGTGTGTCCTTATTTTCACAATCGACACGGCATGTCATTTGACTGGGGACAAACCAACCGACTGTATGAGGTGCAACCTTTGACCTGTGAGTTCCCGAGCGCTGCCTAGCTCTGGAGATTATCTCACCTCATGCTCTCATTAAAGCGTCTCTCCAGTGCCCATAAACCCTGGCACCCTGCCCACCCACAGCTTGGGCTGACGACTGGATAATTGCATTGTTTTCACCCAGTGTGACCCCGTGTCCTTATCAAAGCGCCCTTGTGAGAGCCCACTCAGAATCCCACGCTTCAGAGGCAGCTCCCAAACAAACGGGTCAGAAAGACACTTCTTTAATCTAATCTTTGTGTCGATTAAATAAACTCCTCCTGACGGAAGCCGCGGGTGCTCCAGGCAACATCTTGAAAACAACAGCTTGGGGGGAAAAAAAAAAACAAGGAGTTTTTGTGGCTCTAAGATGAATTGATAATCTGCACATCACCATGGTCTGATGGCATGCGTGAAGAAGACTGATTCATTATTTTGAATTACAAACCTCGAGCGGGGGGTCTTGTGCATGTTTCTTTTGTTGTTACAGACCATAACTATATGCTCCAGCTGAGCTTTTAATTATAGATCAGCTCTTCAAGGCAGATGTAGCGCTCCGATAATTAAAGACAAGTCATTTAAAACTAATCCAGAACACAAGATGTCGTTTGATGAAAGGACTTTTATACATGAAGTGAAATAAAGTGACTGTTGTGAACACACCCCATCACACAATGCGCACCACAAAAAATAAATAAATAATTTTTACCCATCCACACATGGAGCAGCGGGCAGCTTTCAGCAACAGTGTAGTGGGACGGTACATTGCTCAAGGGTACCTCAGTGGAACCTATGCCGACACTTGAACCTCTGACCCCGTTCACAAGGGAAAGTCCTTAACCACTAGGCCACCACTGGAATAGTGGACTGGAATGTGCAAGTGTCAACAATGACGACTTCATTGTACAAGCACTAGATGCAGCTGTGTGAGCATGTGTGCTGTGTGGCCGACGCATTCACAGTGACGGAGTGAGCACAGCAATGAATTTGCATCAAATTTTGCATTAAGCCTGAACATTGAAGATGATGCAATGCACTAATAAATTGTGCAGCACAAATAAATGTGTGGCACAAATGCTTTAAAAATGGCCGAGAATCTGTTAAAAGTGATCTATGTTCCAGAAGGCAGAGAGTGTACGGACTGCAATTAACAAAGACCAGGATGTTTTAATTAGTATAATTTTACATGTGAAGCAACCCATGAAACTGATTTAAACTGAAGCTGCAACTTACACACTCCCTCACATTTAGCAAGCTACAGTTCTCCACAAGATGGCGCTAGGACACAGTTGGTCAAATAGCATTTGAGGCTTCACTTATATCAGTTACATAGTAGCCTTTAGATAAAGCATGATTTTGTGATTATCTGGCAAACCACTAGTACCAAACTATAACTAATACAAACTAACTATGCACTAATAAATTGTGCAGCACAAATAAATGTGTGGCACAAACACTTCAAAAATGACCAAGAATCTGTTGAAAGTGATCTATGTTCCAGAATGCAGAAAGTGTACGGGCTGCAATTAACAAAGACTGGCATCATTGTTCTAAGTACATTATTTCTTGTATTTTGCAACTTCTTGAGCAAATGTACAAACTCTTATAATAAAGGTAAAAATACATATGTAAATACCAATATTCTCCCCTGTGGGTTTTCTCTGAGTGCTCCAGTTTCCCCCTCACTGTCCCAAGGCTTGCAATAGGATGATTGGATGCTCTAAATTGCTTTCATGTGACCCAAAATGGAAGAAAATGAATGAGTGAATGAATGAATATCAATATTAACATTAAATACAATAAAAATGATAATAAAGGTGGGTGTTTATTTTTCATATTACTTGGTTGGATACTTTCTGGATGGACTTTATGTGTTTTTTTTGCATGCATTATATATATATATATATATGAACTGATTTTTCACCAAAGTACGACAAGTATGAAGCACCATCTACTGTCTTTTCTGTGTTAGTCCAACTCCAGTAGCAGAGCGCAGGCAAGGCAAGTCTATCAACAACGTGACCACAGCTAAACTAACCAACGCGATTCCTGCATGGATTACAAGTTGCTATAACAACTTTACAGCAGATCTTACTTTGTGAAGGTTTTCCATGTGGTTGTTTGCCAATTCGCTTTGCATTTCACTATAAATATTGTGGGAAGTTCTCCATAAAACTTTACTTGCCAAATTAAGAGATTATAATATCAATGCAGAAATGATAAAAAGTAAACTGAAATTTAAAATAAAAAAAGATTCCTCTAACCAGTTTGTCAAGCATTTCTTTCCAGCACCACAAATGTATTTGTCTTTATTTCCCCAAAGTATAGAACACGTCCTGAAACTTGTGATTAATCATGATTAATTACAATCAATCACAGTGATTAACTCGATTAAAAATTTTTATCGATTGACAGCACTAATATAAATACATTATATTTATCAACAGTACAAAGTTTTTCTTAATAAACAATAAAATAAAAAATAAATAAAATAAAAACATCTGAGGGAATGTTATCCAACATATGTCACACAAAACACATTTAATAATATGCTATACTGCACCAAGCATTCCCCCCATTTTTAAAATGCTCTCAGAGTGCATTAGTCGTACTGATATGACAGCTGTTTCACACCCTCTCCAGCTCAGCTAAGTGGCTAGCTGGAGAGCGCTGTCCCATCCCTAAAGCCTCGCTCTCGACCCACTCCCATTCTCTCAGTGCTCAGCGAGCCTGAGGGGAGTGTGTGTTCTAATTGCTGACACCATATCTCCGGGCCCTCGGAAACAAGCAGGCTCTTTCTCTTTGTGGGCAGCAAAACCATTAGCATAAATCAGATGCAGACAGGTGTTGCATGAATAATTAAAGGTCGCCACATTAACGTGTCCTGAGAACGACAGAGAGGGGAGAGAATGAAAAAAAAAACATGCAGCAGAATTAATGTGTTTGAACACACACTCCAACAGCAGGCGTGCATGTCCACATGCTTGATGTAAACACATGAACATGCACGCTTAGACTTGCAAACAATACTACAGACACAGATTGTCCATTTACAAGTTGTATATGCAAACTCTTTGTTTAAGGGCCTGTTTTATGGAGCAGTGCAGGACATTTCCTTCAGCAGAGGCCTGAATGGTGGTTCAGGGTGATGTCTTTATAGTAGCACAGGTAATGGGGAACACTCCCATAGCACTAGCCTATAGGGTGGGGAAGGATCCCCTAAAGCAGTTCAAAAGTACATAGACGTGGTATTTTGTTAGCTGCAACATATGCTCATGTGCATATACTGTCAATAACTGATTTATTAATTATATTATAAATTATGCTTATTTAATATAACATGGTTGGTGTAGCATAGTGGATAATACCATAGAAAACCATAGGGGTTTTACCACTCTGCAGTAATCCTTGGGCAAGACTCCTAACACTACATTTGCCTGTAAAAGTCCCTATGAATAATGTACCAAGGTAACTTGTAGTCCTCATCCTTTAAGACAATATCTATTTTCTTAGCTTTTAAATTCATATCCCTGGTCACATGAACCCCTTAGTGTCCTGGTCAGTAAATCATTCCTAACTGAAACATGCACTGAACCTCACGGTTAAGGTCAGTTATGGTCAAAAAATCAATTGTCTTTGATAATTATTTCAGGGATCTTTCTCACCTGACATTAGACAAAGGGATGCTACAGTAGTTGCAGGTGGTTCACATATCTGAAAATATTTAATTGATCTTTAGCAAACGTTTTAAGAGAGTCAAATAATTTTATTTGATCTTTACAAATGTATTTATGTATTCATGTATTTTTTTTACAATAAAAATAAATCGAGTGTTTGAGGCTGATATTTAAAAAGACTATGAGGTTGTTTCATATTAAACACTATTGTAATTATTATTCCAAATTAATATAAAAAAATTAATAGTTTTTTTGTTGGTGTGATCATTAAAAGGTTAAGATTGATTCTTTAGATTATAACATTTTCAGATTAAAACATTAAGTTTTTCCTTAATCTTCAGTCCTTTCTTCTCTCCTTAATAATGGATCTAATTTGAAAATTCATCAGTATAGGAAAAACAAATGTCTTACAAATACCACTGAACTGACTTGAGACCTAAGGCTTTGGCATTAGCTAGGAAACTAGGTTAGTCCCTTGAGTTATAAAATACTTTTCCACTGCATGGCACCGACTCTTCTCAGTTTTTGATACCTGGTCCCACATTTGTTTTTCTTTGCAGTTTGTTCCCCCTCGATACAGCCAGTGACAGTGCAAGAAATTTTCATGAGGTTATCATTGACATGACTAACAGTAGCAGTGGATAATACATAAGGGATGGTAGTAGTTTATCCAATGGAGAATTGATCACTGAATAGAAAATTCATGTTTTTTTAAATTGCAGGTTTGTACAGGATATCTGAGAATATGAGCTGTAAAACGGTTCCTCGACTTTCTCTGACCAATCAATGGACAGCAGTATTTCAATGTGGTGTTGTGGTACCAACTCAGCTCACTTGAAATCATGAAGGTATGAAAGCTCTGGTTAACAGGAACTAGGTACTAGGTACCAGAGTTGATTATAGAAAACTGAAAAAGACAATTAGATTCAACAAGGTAGAGTCAGTACCATGTAATAAAAACGTAATACCTGGCAGTATTAAATAAAAACATCATTATACCAGAGCCTGCCAGGATGTTTTAATTAGTATAATTTTACATGTGAAGCAACCCATGAAACTGATTTAAACTGAAGCTGCAACTTACACACTCCCTCACATTTAGCAAGCTACAGTTCTCCACAAGATGGCGCTAGGACACAGTTGGTCAAATAGCATTTGAGGCTTTACTTATATCAGTTACACAGTAGCCTTTAGATAAAGCGTGATTTTGTGATTATCTGGCAAACCACTAGTACCAAACTACAACTTGGTGGGCAGTGGTGGCCTACTGGTTAAGCCCTTGTCCTTGTAAACAGAAGGTTCCAAGTCCCGGCCCAGTTGCCACTAAGGTACCCTTGAGCAAAGTGCCGTCCCACTACACTGCTCCCAGTTGATAGCTGCCCAATGCTCCATGTGTGCACGTGTGATGAGTTAAATGGAGAGGTCACTTTGTGTGCCATTGAGTGTGTTCACAATGACGAACAGTCAATTTCAGTTCATGGATAAAACTAATAGATTCTAGACTTTTAAAGAGACTATGAATTAATGTCCTTAATTAAAAGTCCTTAATCCACCAGATTAGGTCAAGGTTGTAGGGGCTATGCCCTCTGCACAACTATACTGAACAAAAACCATGTCTAGAAATATTAAGGTCCTTTTTATCACCTTCCTCACCTTCTTCTGCTGCTCTCCATGTGTAAATAAGAAAATGCACATATCCATAATGGGCTTTCATAGGGTCCTTCCAGCTCTGGCCTGTGTGGTGGTGTAGTTGCCCTGCATTGGTTTGAAATATGTTACAGATATAGGGTGGGCGGGTGGCTGGGTTGGGTTTGCAGCGGAGATATCCCTGGGTGAACTTGTCCAGCTGTGTAGGGGGGAAAAGTGAGTCCGACCCGGGTGCCAGGCTGTAATAAAGTGTCTTGCTGTTCTCTAGGGGACGAGTGGGATTCGCTTCAGCACTTTCCCTGCAACGTGGTCCAGCTCTGGCTGCTGTGCTCCTACATTAATTACACTTGAAGGGAATTTATTTTGACCGACAATCCCTGGAGATGGAGACGTTCCAGCAGCCCCGAAGAAACGGGTCAAGACTGAAGATAATTTTGGGTGATGGTACATGAGGCCATTAAAAAACATGGCCTTTGCAGATTTTAAGCGCACGCCTTCGAATCCAATCAGTCGTCTGTCACGTGGACCTGCACAGGGTGTGAGGAGGGTGGCTGGTGAGAGAATCTTGTAGACGGCAGTGCTAGGAATGCATGAATAATAAGATAACAAATCAAGCTTTTTTTTTTTTAAAAAATGGATCAAGGAAGGGATTAGAGTAGGTGATAAAATGGGAATTTGAACAATATGGAAAGAGTTTGGAACCAGATGGTTAGATCAATATTAGTTCTCCACAAATTAATTATGCGACCAGGGGGCTTGAAATGTATAACGTTTGTTAGAGTCGTTTGGGTTTGCACAGCGATTTGGTCCATTAATATTACATTTCATGTACGAACCCCCGTCTCTGCATCGCCATTAATGTTAATGCAATATCCAGTATTTAAACTGCTGCTGTCCAGTTCCTTTCCTAATTCAACAGCATGCTTTAGCAAACCCAGAGATGAAAGAAATCGATAGCAAACCATTCAAGCAGCATGCAGAACACACACATCAGAGCCCATTAAAAATATACATCACATTTATTTCAGCTGTCACCATTACTCATCACAGAGTGGTCTTTGTCTTTGTCTAATGATGCGACCGGGCACTACAGGTGAGCCACAAGCCCTCTAGCCTACCCTTAAACACTCACGCAGAAGCCCAGCAGCATCGTCTGTGTGTCAGAAAACACACACCCACACATACGCACACGCACCCACACACTAAAAACTAAAAACAAACAAAAACAACTAAAAAATCCTGACGAAGCCAACTGATACACACCACTTTTTTGTCCTTTTCATTCTCCTAAAGGTAATGTGATGTACAAAAAGGAAGTCTGAAAATTGTAAGACTCTCGGCACTATAAAAAAAAGTTGTTTTTTTTGTTGTTGTTTTTTTTCGCCTTCTTCTTCTTCTCCTTGTCTCCTTCTTCGTAGGTCAATAAGAAAACAATGCACTTATCCATATGGAGCATTTATGTTGCTGCTTGTTCAGCAGCCAAGGGGTAAAGTGATGGAGAATGGTAAAAGAGGCTTGGGGTGTAAGGCCAATCCGTAGCCTAACACAGCAGCAATGGGGCAGGGAAAAAGTTTGCTCTCCGCTTGAGCCGCTGTCGTGTTTGCAAAAAAAAAAAGTTTGTTAGGGCCCAGCATTTTACAGTCATAACTGCACAATGTACAGCACAATACTACAATAATATTCCAAGAGAAATCTGAAAAGAAAGGAGTAAAAAGTGTGGAGGAAATGAGCAGAGAGATGCAGATGGTTACAAATCAGTACTGGTTTGGAAAAAAAGCACTTCCCCTTGGCTATCCCTCAGGTCCTGTAGATGGGTCAGGCCGACGTAGGCAGTCTATGTGGTGTGAGTCCATTCCCTCCAAGGGGGGAGGGGCCATGGGGGTCGGGTTGGAGGGGGGCATGGCTCAGTAGCCTCACCAGGGGGCAGAAGGCACCATGAGGACCAGGAGTAAAGGAGTCCATGCTAAGTTTGACGGCACACTGTGCGCTGAGAGCTGTCCATTCTTTGCCCGCACACCTGCAGAGAGTGAGCAAGAGAGCGAGAGAACGAGAGAAAGAGAGAGAGAAAACTTGACTAACCCAACATTACAATGTTTATGACATTACTTTAGTACTTCTAACACATCCGTAATAGAAATATTATGAATTTTAGCTCTGTTTAGTGGTGAAATAATTAAAAACAATTACGCATAAATAATAAAATACAATAAAAAAATAAAAGTAGAACATGTGGAAAGTTGAGGGTGCAAAACATGATTTTTTTTTTAAACGTGATGCACTAATACTATTTTTGTGAGAGGAAAAAAGTCATTTAGCCGAAATGCCTTGTAAGTTCTATTGTCCAAATGTTAAATTTTGAATTCGTCTTGTCGCTTAAGTGTGGAAGGGACCTTAATTGGCTCTGCTGCGGTGTAGGTGTGTATAGAGAAGCTAATTAAATAGGCATTAAGCTAAAGCAACTCCTGCAGCTTCTGTGCTAACTTAATTAAGGCCAGTGTGGCAGTGCTGGGAAGAAAAAACCCTGTCAGTGTTCCCTCTTTCTTACCAACAACATGTCGGTTCCAGTGCTAGTTCCTGGGAACCAGGAACAATACAAACCTGCCACCGTTTCCAACGGTTTCAGTGCAATGTAATGACTTTTTCCGGGAAACAAGTGTAATGCACTACAATTACATCCAATTGCATTAAATTCCATGAACTTACATTTAATTCTGTTGACTTACAGTACAACATTAATCTCGACAAACGATAACTCGCAGTAAAAGAGCCATGTGTGAGGAACACCTCACCTACACAGGCCAAACTCAATTTCATTATTCAGCTACAGATCTGTAACCTTCATATTTTATGGATGTTCTCCTTTCAAGGCTCTACTGGCTATTTTCTAGGTTTTTGAAACAGATTTAGCTGTTCATAGCTGTAATTGTGATAAAAAGGATAGCTGGACATCTTGTTTAAAGGTAAGGTGACTTGCACTAAGGGCAAAAGGTATATAAGCTCCCTAGACTGGATACCAGTCCATTGAAGGGCAGACAGACAAACAGACACACCTAAAGGCAATTTGGCATGTCCAATCAATCAATCAATCAATCAATCTATCTATCTATCTATCTATCTATCTATCTATCTATCTATCTATCTATCTATC
>JBBPDA010000021.1:17633391-17656625 GCA_037974385.1 Arnoldichthys spilopterus | reverse complement strand
CAATGCGAACGCTTGATTGTTTCCTTTGTCCTGGAAGTCGCTTTGGATAAAAGCGTCAGCCAAATGAATAAATGTAATGTGTCCAGTTCCTCACTTCTTTAGCTTTATAAATTTAGCTGTTTGCCTTGTTTTCCAAATAAAATAAGAACTTTATTAATCCAGAAGCAAAATTTCCTGTGCCTTTTACAGTGCAACAAACAGTATGGAAACAGAAAAAGTCAAGAAAAATGCTTAAATTACAAAAATTAAAACAACCAGATAAAGTGCAGATATAGACGTTTAACATAAAATCTGAACAAGTATGCATTGCAAAAAAAGTAACAAGTAGCACTTGCATGAAAGATTTTGAACACCACCAGTGTTACTCTAAAAACACTCTTGGAATAAAATGGACGTATGCACCACCATGAAACCACAGAAAAAAAATCTCTAGACAATGTAAACCCACTATGTTCAATTAAAAGAAAAGGTTCCTAATTTCACAATTTGCTTCAGCATAGTTCTAGATAACACAGCAAACACGGTCAAAAAACCGTGCCTTTCCTGGTCCCTACATTTCCCATCAACCCTTTCTTCTAACTGAATGCATCAATCTATAATAACAAGAGTCTCATATTCCACTTTACTATTAACCTAAACTGATATTTTTTACTTTTAGAGGATAATAGAAATACAAACAAATATACATGCTGAAATTAGGCAAAAATGTATCTTATCTATGGCTCTAACACCCAGTTAAGTTAAATATTTTAAAACATTTTTAAACAATTCTAAATGAAAATAACAACACATCCTATTCAAGGGACAAATATAAATCTGATACAATTCAGCTATTTACAGTGGCCAGTATGCTAAGGATAACATATTGTGAAAACACCTAAAATTATAAAATATAAAAACATAAAACTTTGGCAAAGGTAAGCTTTTCCAATATTTTAAATTCAACAAATAATTAGCAATTTGTTCTTTTAAAATGTGCAGAAGTGTGTTTTCTCTGTAAACAATGTGTATGTATTCAATTTGAAGATTAGCAAAACGTAATGTAACAAGGATTGCCCAAACATGTGCACTCGACTGTAACTACTTAACAATAAAGTGGTCAAAAAGTGGTCAAACAGCAGAGCAGGGCCCACTCAAACATCAGCACTGATCTAAGATAAGGCCTTGTCGGTCTCACACATGATTGGTTAAATCTGTTGTGGCCTGATGATGCATTCTAACTGTCCATGAAGACTGCTACCAAACCTGCCCCCCAAACTTCATCTTCAGAGTTCATCTACATTGGTCTGAGATGTACTGTGGGGCTAATTAACAACATTTAACAAGACTGTGAACAAACAGGACAGAGCTTCAAAACAACTCAGTGCAACAAGCCCAGGAATGACTTTAACACTCTGTGGGAACGTGGTGTGTAGACGCTCTCATCTGTCATGCAGGTTCAAGTTATTTATGACTGACTTGTTATTCTAAATGCCACTGCCTCGAAATGCCATTTCGCAAGTGACCTTGCTAATGGAGAAAACACAATAACAATACAGTTGGCCCAAATCCACCTTGGGGGAGGTTGTGCTAATGGTCTAGAGGCAGGCAGAAGGCATGTGCTCTTGGCCGAGACAGACAGGCACACAGGCAGACAGACAGGCATATGCAGGCGAATTTTGGCTTCCTTAAGGCAGATATGCCTGCAACCAGATATGAACAGAAATAAAAGAAGTCTGTAGGAAATGTGACATTCTCAAATGATATTTATGACAGTCTGGATTCGGCAGAGTAGATCCCACCCTGAACTTGCTAAGCCTATAGCAAAATTACCTTTCTGTCTGATCTGGCATGTTTTATTGGCTGATAATGCATTCTATGGTAGGAATAGGCAAGACTTAGGGGGCTTTTGAATGACACAGCCATCTCAGCTACTCTATCACGGAGACATTGCAAGTTTGATCCCTGGCAGCACAGCAGCCATCTGTGGCTTGACGTTCAAGAAAGCATTACTGGTTTTGCTCTCCTATAGTAGGCAGGGAGTTTACTCCCATAAAAAACCCCAAAACCCATACAATAGCATTGGTATAAACCCCAAACCATGCAGCAGAACTTACACAAACGGTTTAAGTGGCTTTTGTAATCAAACTGTTCTTGCATGATTGCAATTAAAATGATGATTTTGCTGTACTGTAGTTCAATTTCTCAAGGGGTTTTAAATGCCAATGTGTGAGGCCAAAAAAAGAACATCCCACTCCATCTGGAACTCCATCTCCTATAATCTCTCACTAAGGTACAATTCCCTTCACATGAAGGTTATTTGGATGGTGACAGTTGGGGCCTGAATACTTAATACCTGCAAGAATAACCATCACTTACAGACCACATCTGGTCCTCCCTCCCTGGTTAATCGCGCTTCTAACTGCCCTCATTTTGAGATCCCCAAGCTTTGTTAGCTTTAATGTGTTCGTCTGGACATTGCTATGCCCACAGCAACAAAGGGACTCTCTCCACTGACAAACATTTCATGCTAATATCCCCTTAACATGGTAGGAGATTGATTAAATTTTGCCCAGACATTGTAAAGGGTGAGATTGCAAGCAGATGTTCCACACACATCTCTGGCATTACAGGAAGAAGCTGCTTCACAAGAATGAAGGTTAATTATTGTGTGCGCTCTTCTTGTGTGACCAAAGTCCTAATTTATTCAGTGGTACCATAGTCTTGCTGCCAAGGGGAAGATAGCACACCCCCCCCCCCAGAAGCATTCAATAAATCATTTGTTTGTGCTGGTAGTTGCTTCAAATTTTCAAATTCTATGATTTTTTGTGATGTGAGCTAGTTAGGATCTTTAGACCTTTATGTGGTCTCTGTAGATAAGCAGGATTGAAATCTTAATCACAAAAGACCACAATGCACACCTAATATAATAGGGCTGGGATTTACCATATGAGCCCAATAAAAAAAAAGGTCAACATCACCTATTACATTTATAAGGATTCATATATTTATAGTATTTATTGTTTTTTTCTCACTATTGTTTTGTATGCTTGAGCACAGTGCCAATCTCTAATACTTACATAGCAGTGTAAGAGTTGCCCCGTGCAACACAACATGAATGAGAATTTAAGACAAACACTAACAAAAACAGTATTTTTCATGGGTAACTGTAGTTTAGTATTCAGCTGTCATAAGACCTTTTCATGACAAGAAATTGATGAAATTGTACACTGTAACCTCCACTTCAAATCCAATACACTTTTATTAAACATCTAAGATATGAATTTACTTTCAGTTTCAGTGAAGCTTTGTGGCAGCATTGTTTATGTGGATGGGGAAGTTAGACGATCTGCTTCAGCTGGGAGCTCCAAGCACTAAAATAAATGGACAGGAACAACCATGAGCTCTGATATGACAGATGACATAAGTGTTAAAGTGTTTGTGTAATGTGTTTATTTCACGTCTTTTGTATTTAAATTAAGACTGTCCAAGATTTGCTCTTTTTTGTCATCTAGCCCATCATAATGTCATATATGTATGAGACACTTAAAAAAATGAGGCAAGATTTGGTTTGTTTAGCTGTATTAAACTTGTTTAAACATATTTATGTAAGTACATTTTTAACTGTGACGTGAAAGAATTACATTTACATTTGAACCTGCATGTCTGATTTTTAAGCCAATTTTCATGGCAAAATAGACTAAAAAATTATATTTTCTTCTTCTTAAAAAAACTATAAAGTCTAAGAAAACAATGAGTACAACAAATTCAGATCAAGTAAAATAGCTTTTCTGCTTAAAAAACAGATGCTTGGTATTGACAGAATGTTAAAAATTCAGACTCCACTCACTAACTAGGACTCCCCCACACACAATACAACCAACACTGGGAGCATGGAGGCTTCCCAGAATCATGTAAAGCACCATTGCTGCTTATGCAATGTCATGAAACCATTGAACCTCCAGTCTCCAGACCCAAAGAGTGAGGTCAATTGTGGAGTCTTGGACTTCTGACCATGGATGGCTACAGCACTGAGAATCGAACTCGCAGTCTGCTGATTCTAGAGCCAAAGCTTAGAAAGTTGTGCTATTGAACCCCCAGGTTAATATTTCTATATAGATGCACAAAATATCATAAATCAGCCAAAATTAATCAGCACCATTGATCAGTGTTTTTTAGTTTTGACAAACCACGCTATTGCCAAAACAATCAGAACCTGCAATCTACTCTAAAATACAGCCAGTTTCATTTGTTTCAAGTGGTTTCGAGCAACATGCAGGCATCATTTGAGCCACAAACTGGGAAAGCAGCAATTACGTCTGGCCACAATTTTAAACGCTGAAGTCAATTAACAGCAAGAATCCATTTGGACAAGAGCAGCGGGCCTTTTATGCCATAGCCATTAGCGTAGCATGAGCTCTCTGCAGGGGGGCATGGCACAAACTGATGGCAGGCTTACCTCCCAGGATATAACAAGCTCATGTCTGCGTCCATTTCCTCCACTCACGTTGGCTGGCGCCACCGATGGAACTGCAGATGAGAATAAAGAATAAGGATGAAGAAATCTGTATTGAGAAAATTCCTTGCCAGATTTTAAAACTTTACATTACAGTGAAAAAAAATTTAAATTCACATTCGCTGTATTTGCACACATCTTGGAATTTCATGGATGAAGCTGATGAAACACATGTAATCGTAGATCAGTAGTCATGGGCAACTTCATTAAATCGATATATCGGTATTAGTATCACACAAAATGAATGAATTTCAGTTTGTACTGATTAAAGAAACTAAAAGACCTCTTTAAATGGGAACAAACACATTTAAAACAGATTAATCTTTCATTATGGTAATTCGGTCAGTTAGCTACCTTGCTTACTAATTATTTTAACTTAAAATGAAATTCTGCACATGCTCTTACAAAAACACACATGTACACTGACATGTGCAAAGAAAGTTTTCTGTTTGACAAATGTGAAAATATCAGCAAATGTGAGGTCTGTGAAACTTGAAAAAAAATCAAGAAAAAATCTGCTAAAAAAGTAGTTTTTTTTAGGTTCCTAAATAGATCATGTCACCTTAGCAAAAACTATAGCAAATCACCACATCAACCTACTATCATAATTTACATCATGGTGCAGTTATTTGTAATAAAATAGTAGATAGAAAAGTAAAAAAAAATTAGTTGAATTTTTGTTAAACCCTGGGTTTCCAAAGACTGAGAAGAACACCATCAAGTTAGGTCCCGTTGGTACTGGTCTTGAGCAGGTAACAATCTATAAAATTGGAACCTTTAAGAGTAGAATGATAACCAATAGAAAAAAGCACAGTTGTTGTTTTCAGGTGCAAATGCAAATACATTCTGCAATGTGTATTGAACTCTGAATAAAGATTTCAAAATATATCTGGAAATTTCTGGAAATCTGCTTTCTGTCTAGTTAATGTTTACAGTATTGTTTATAGCAATCAAAATCATTTTCTAAGGCGAGCTTTTAGCTTTTAGCATAGAGCAGCAGCACTCAAAATTGAAAGGGTCATTGACTCCATCCATCCATTTTCCATCCAGCTGACTGTAGGCCCAAGGCGGAGTTCACCCAGGACAGGAGGCCAACCCATCGCTGGGCAACACAAAGACAGACAACCATTCATACACACATTCATACCTACAGGCAATTTTAGAGCATCCAATCAACCTACTGCAGCCTTTGGACAGTGAGAGGAAACCAGAGAACCCGGAGGAAACCCACACGAACACGGGGAGGGCTTGCGAACTCCGCACAGAAAGTCAATTCTTGCTGTGAAGCAACAGCCCTAACCACTGCACCACCGTGCCGCCGTCATTGACTTCACTACTTTTAAACCACAATATCATGATATATTTTTAAAAATACTGTAAGGTAGAATGTTATCAGTAATATTCATCACTAAAACACTTCTTAATTCAGCAGAAGGTTGTGAGTGGACAGTAATTACCTATTAGAGCAGCACTATTCACACGTTTGACAGAAATGTAAAGAACAATATGCAGATATACGCTACTACGCATATAACACTTATAAAGTAAATCCCAACTGTGTTTTTTTCCAGGGAAACATGATTTTTTTGCCTTTCAGTAAAAAATTCTGTATTTCAACAAAGAAAAGTAATTTAAAAAAAGCATCATTTTTGATGTACATTCTTCTCCACAATTAACTAGCAATATGTTCATTTTGACAACAATAACAGCAATAAAGAAGTCTGAAAGGCTAACCAATTGATTTTACACTTGTTTTTAGATATGGCATGCACTGTAGTGTGAAATAATTGCTTTTGGGTTGTAACTGAGAAGTCTATGCAGTGTTCCTTTAAAAGATGCATGACTTGCTTTCACGATAAATCATGAAGGCCTCAAAATCCAGTACTGATATGCAGGCTTTGATGATTCCATTGTTTGCTTTTGGCAAATTAATGTCTTTTTGGCAGCTGACGTGGGTGGGGTACACCCATGTTCTACTCATCTGTCACTTTCTTACAGACCTGAACCTCTGATTTGCTTAGCAAACAGAAAATGGCAGCTCATGTATCTTAGAAATAAAGGTGGGGGGGGCAAATGTGTTCATTCAGAAATATCTGACAGGTGGTTCCAGACAAGTGAAAACACTGAGGGTAGCAAAACTCCACATATCCCAAAAACCGCTGACTTTGAGGAATCCAGGTTGGAAAGTAGTAATATACACGGATATGGGAATAATTGATCTTGCCTTTGCTGCAAACTGTGCTACAGGTATGGATTGCAGCTGCTGTAAAAAAAAATCCATTGAATGGAATGTTTTCTATTTTTGGCGAGTTCTGCAGCCCTCACATGCATTTGATCCAAAGAGCGGTGCGGCAAGGTTCTCTGTTCTCCATAAATAGATAATTCTGCAGCCTTTTTGCCTACAGGCACGAGTGCTCAGCTGCCTTAACTCAAACACCAAACTTGTTTAAATTCATGTAAGCGGCTTATTTTGCACTTCTTCTCCAATTAAAATAGAACAGGGTCACACTGGGAATGCACACTGGTCATAGGCCACTATAAAAGTATGTCGGGCTCAATTTTAGATGCATAACTACGCACTCCCTTGCGTATTGCAATATAATCGTTGCCTATGTTGACTGTTGTGCTCAGCTGGAGGGTGAGAATAGAATACTATTTCTCAGGCGAGTTTCTAGGTACTGTCATGTTTGTCCAACTTTAATACCTTTAATTCTGTAAGAGAACATTTTTGCTGTGGCCTTTAGTACCCTCCAATGTAAAAAAAAAGACACAGTTACTTCAAATCTGGCAATACATTCAATTAAGAAGTGACAAAGCAGACAACAAATGTGATGTTATGACAATAATTTGTCATGTTGATCACCGACTTGTCACAGTACAAGAAATTAGTTGTGACATCGTTTAAAACATTGAACACTCAACAATTTTGGCTCGTCTGCTGTTACTCTGAATATGTGAGATATGCTCTGTAACGTGCACTGATGCATCATCCCTTTATTCAATTGCACGCTTTATTTATATGCGAGTTCTTACCACTGCTCCTGTTGTGAAAACCACTCCTATTGTCACTGAATAGAAGGCATCACAGATGCAATACCACCTCCAGAGAGGGGTGTCACAGGCCAGTTTTAGCCAGTTATTAGTTATAATGATCACAATTTTTCTAATTTATTCTCCATTATTATATATATTAAATTATACGTAATTCATAACAAGTAGACAATTTTGCCTGGGGGACAACGCAGCCAGATAACCCTAGTAGAAGCTTAGCTATTCAGTCCATATATGTGTTAAGTCCGAACCTCCAGAGGGGTCACTGAACTCTATAACTGTTTAGATGGAACTATGTTCAGAACTATATTTAAACAAGTGCAAGCTTTTTGCTCTAAACATTTATCATTATTTTTTTATACACAACCTGTGTAAAATGTCAGCTCCCTTTTTACATTGTGCAAACATTTCAAGACAAATGGACCCAAATAAATGTGTAAATGACAAGCACCTGCTTCTTTAGTTCGGACAGCCCTGGATGGTGAACTGGGGTCTCCTGTGCCAATGCTGTTGGTGGCCACCACTCGGAACTCATATTCCACCCAAGGGTTGAGCTCTACAGCCATTGCAGACTCCATGTCTCCAGTCACAGGCTCTGGATCTAGGGGTTACACAGAAGGGTGAACAGTATGGTAATATATTATGGTTATAATGTTAAATTAATGCATGGTCATCATGTATCATATTTGCTCCCTCTTAAAAATGATTTTTTATGTAAAATAACTATCTGTATAATTACAACCATAATATACATATAGCACCTAATTATGAGAGCCTGCAGTATCCAGTCATAAAGAAAGTCCTGAGTTGAAATTTGAAAACGAAACTGACAAACAGAACTGACATTGTTATGGTCAATGTCAAGACTGCTCTGAGCAGATCAGCGACACTGCTATATATTTGAAAGCATATGATTCATCCCAAAACTCAAAATAGACCCTTATTGTTCACCATCATGAATTATTAACTTTGAATGTAGACATCTGTATGCTTCTCCCGCTATTGTGAGGTTCTATCTTGAGGCGAAAGAACTGCCAATCTCCTCAAGACTGGTAGAACAATGCTGTGTGACATAAGAAAGCTGTAAGTCAAGACGCATTCGGATTCTCTTCTTCTTTCCCTTCAACTTGGAAGTCATGGCATGTCAGCACAGCTAAGGCTTTAGTGCAATAAATGTACTCCAACTGAATAAGTAAATCCCAGCAAATCCCAGAGTTTTAGAAGCACATTTTAAAGGGCAAGTTTTGACTACACTACCTACATCCCATAGGATAGTTTCAGGAACCTTTTACAACTCATTTGCCAAACTAAAGCTTTAAAACAAAAACTCTTTAGTGTAATAAAATTACAGCAAAAACAGCACAGACGTCTTGGATATAGATCTTGTTTCTATACCCAATGTCTATTTTACCAGCTCCACTGAACATATAGGTGTAGCTTACGATTGCAGATTGCAGTCTATCTGTTTATCTGTTAGCCCCCTTTTACCCAATGGTCAAGACCCCCACAGGATCACCAATGAGGAAGTATTATTTGCAGAGTGCATGGCTACTGGGTTAAGGATAGATGACCAATCACAAATATCCAGCTACATTATTCTGTGGCCAGAAACTGACCATTAATAAAGGACTAGAAGATGAAAAAACACAAACTACGCAGCATAAGAGCTTTCATCAATAACTAATCACCAAGGTGGACCACCAGTTTAGATGTGTCTAAGTGCACAGTAAGTGGACACAGATAAATTCTCATTCCAACAGTGATCCACCAGCCAAATCATGCTTGCACAATGGTGGACCTGCGGGTGTCAAGACCATTGATGAATCTAATATTATTTTTCATTTCCATGTAGAGTTAACAATCTGTGAAGGATTTATTCCTACAGTGTTCAGGTTAAAGTCAAAGTTCCAGTGAAAGTGTGATAGAAGCTAAACCTGTTTCTAATATGTTAGTATAACGTGCAATTACAGCCAAATTCACAGCAGAACACATCTCTTTTCCTTACACTTTCTCATCAGTTAATGCAATTCAAAGAGAGTGTTCAGTGTTTGCTTTGTTAGCTTTGAACTGGAGCTAAAAGGCTAGTGGCTGCCACTCTATGACCGTAATGGAGAGCCAGATTCTTGCACAGTTAAGAGATTTTCCTGCTCAAACACACTTGATGCAACTCATTAGTTATCTGGCAGATTTAGTAGGAGCATAGGAACAGGAAATTCAGCAAACTGTGTTGGACTATGGCCCTCAGTTTCCCAACACTGCTCTACGACATCCATTAAAACGAAAGCATCGTGTAAGAACTTAAAGCATGTATTCTCCCTTTACTTTTATCCATATGAATAGATAACAGTATGTCAGCCAGTGGCAGAAATCCCAAAAGAAAGTCTGTTTGAGGTTACTTAATGACTCGGCACTGTGTGAGGCAAGTGTGATGATTCTGACAAGCAGTCTGCACGATGCTAATTGGTTTAAATAGGTTTCCATTACTTGTTATCTCCATGTGCCTCATAGCTCCAGAGCAAAACTATCAGCCAGTGTCTTTGCTGATTGACTACATTTGGTGTAAGATGGGAAAATTGTGTAAATTTGATTTCCTGCTGAACCATCACTTTAATGAGAGGCTGCTCTGTTAAAACTGGTGCTCCTCAAGCACAAGCAGATAACAGTGTTTGAACTGATCTAGAGCAAAGCCCCTTTCTTGCCTTCCTCATGGTTATCGTACATTCCGCTTAGCCGTTCCAGTTCCCACCCCACATTTGCTTCTTCATTCTTCCCGTCATGAAAAAAAAATCACTTGGGCGAATGGGGTAAATGAGGAACCAGATTGATTCATCTGGCTATAATAATAAGCTATAATCCGACACGCAACTACTGTCCTTATCTGGCAACTAAGACTAGGTTAGATTAAGTAAATAGACAAAAAGCCACTTATTCAGCAGCTGTTCTTTGACATTAGATGATAATTACAAGTGGTATTACCTTCAAGATACACAACATATAGTCATTTAACTCCTGACAGGCTGAGAAAAAAAGATATATTGGACGATTCAATTATATTATCTCTCAAATTATATAAAAAAAAGGTTTGTAATTTCAGAGGAGCTAAAGGTTAATTTTGTAATAACCCAGGAGTTAATTTGGCATGTGATTTAAACCAATGACATTTAGTACAAGCACAACAGACGTTTAATAGGGACTCCCGTTTCACATCCACATGGGCGGGCATGAGGAAATGCGAGAGTGAAAGCTAGAGGATGCATTCACCAGGGTGGGGACCAGGGCTGTTCTTTGACCTGAAGTGGTAAGTAAGCTTTTCTCACAGCATGCAAAACAGCAGTATTGTAGGAGTCAGAGCTCATTAAGTATCAGTGCACGCTGGTGGCTTTGGACATTATGCATTGGGTTCCTTTCTAACAATGAGCTTTATTTATTGGATACATCTGTCCAATTGCTTGTTATCACAAAAAGCTAATCAGCCAATCACATGGCATTCAGACGTGGTGAAGACAAGTTGCTGAAGTTCAAACCAAGCATCAGGTTGGGGAAGAAAGGGGATTTAAGTGATTTTGAACGTGGCGTGGTTGCTGGTGCCAGAAGGGCAGAAACTGCTGATCTACTGGGAATTTTATGTACAACCATCTCTAGGGTTTACAGAGAATGGTATAAAAAAAAAAGAAAATATCCAGTGAGCGGCAGTTATGGCTAAAAATACCTTGTTGTCAGAGGTCAGAGGAGAATGAGCAGACTGGTTCGAGATGATAGAAAAGCAACAGTAGCTCGTTACAAACCTTAAAGCAGATGGGCTACATATATATATATATATATATATGTGTGTGTGTGTGTGTGTGTGTGTGTGTGTGTGGAAAAGAACTACAGCAAATCAAGTAACTCCAAGGGAAAAAAGCACCATATCTTAAGTTATTACTCCATCACCAAAAAGTCCCTTGATTTCTTCTTATACAGGGCTTATATTTCTTCCCAGTGATGAAATGACTAGGCGTTTTATAAATCAGCTTCACATTTTAAGGGCTCTTATTTTTGGGGTAATGGTAAAGAGGGCTGAAAACGTTCTGTTGGAGAACTTTCATTGAATCCAAGACCTCTGTAGAATCATGTTTAAAGTAAAAAATACTGAGAAACAAATGTAATTTTCACCTAAGAACTGAAAATTGTATTAATATATGAACATTAAAATAGGGAAAGAAACAGAGGCACAGGCAGCCCTTATTTCTGCTGTATTGAAAAAGTACACTGTATTAAGAGACTGCTGTAATGCATGGGGCAAGCACTGTCGCCCCAAAGCAAGTAAGCCCAGGTCCCACTGTCCTTTCTGCGTGGAGTTTGCACTCTCTTCCATGTCTGTGTGGGTTTCTGTTGGGAGCTCTGGTTTTCTCCCACAGTCCAAACACATGCATGTCTGGTGGACTGTAGATGTCTATATATCCACTAATTAAAAGTGTGTTTGCAAAGCGAAGGAATGGCAACCTGTCCAGGGTGTTTCCCCATACTCCCTGTGAACACTGATATAACTTGATAGTATAGTGTCAGTCTACAGCAGGGGTCCACAATTAGGGTCTGGAAGATGTCCCTGCTAGTACATTCCTGATTAAACTCTTATGCCAACTGACAGGTGTAGTGGGTGTGTATGGGTAGGGGAACTACTAAACTGTGCTGAACACTGGCCACCCAGGACCGGCAATTGTGCATCCCAGATATATGACATGCCACAAATGAGGCAAACATATCAGATTAAGAGAATGCATAAGAAGACACTGGCTTTTACAATAACTGGTATTGTGGAAGGCTTCAGAGTGCAGACAAGCCTTCTAACCAAGTATAATATTGTCAATGTTTTTTCTTAATCAATCACAGACATCTGTTTTTATGAATGTATTCACATATTTCAATAATGACCCAATGTTTAACCATGTCAATTTCTTATTGACCAATGCATTTTAAATATTAATAATAATTATTAAAAACTATGCTTTAGAATGTATATCACAAATGCACTCTCAATTTATAGCAATATAATCACAATGATGGCCTGCTGCTCCATGTGTGCATGAGTGATGGTCACATTTCGTTGTGGTGCTTGAATGTGTTCACAATGACAGATAGTCACTTTTACTTTTACTCATGCCAGTATTCAGTCCACGTCATGTATACTATACAAACTGCAACATGCAACACCCCTTTGACAAGTCCAGTTCCACACTGCTTACCTGTTTTGACAGTCTGCCAGCCCAGAGAGAAGGGACTGCGGGCCTGAAGGTTATAAGTGGTGATGGGGCTATGGTTATCCACTCCGTGGCTCCATGAGAGCGTTGCTGTGGTTTCCGTGATCTCCTCCACAATCACCACTCCAGGAGGTCCCGGAGGGCCTGGAGACAAACACCATCAAGGAGGAAGCGTGACTGGACTGACCACACAACCTCATGGGGACACAGCAGAGGAGTGAAAATCGTGCCTTCGCAAATTCGCTTATTGGTTCACTGCCATTACCTTGACGTTATTAAATTTTTGCTCCGCTGAGGCGACAGGCGCGGACATGCATATAACATGGGAAAGCTGTGTGCGCGTATGGGGCGGAATTCAATTCCCAGTTGTAATCTCTGAACAAACAAACAAGCCAGCACACAAAGACTTACTTAACCACAACAGGATTTAGAATGACACAGATCTTTTGCCAAGAATTTCATGCTGATTATGAAACATTGAGGCTGTTTTTTTGCTCTCTCTCCCTCTCTCTCAATCTCTGTCGCTCTCTTTCCTGTCAGGCCCAATGCCAGCTCTGTTAGACTTGATTGTATGGTGGCCCCTTTATTCTGTCTGGAACTGCCAAGCATATGTTTACCTCAGCCTTCAGAAGTGAATGTAATCTGAGGGTGCTGCAAGCGGCAGCCAGTTCTGGGGGGAAAACAGCTGTAACGGAGAGGTTGACAGCAGCTGTGCCCAATGAAAACCCAGCGCTCTGTGGTCCTGGGAACGGTGCGTTAAAAGGTTGCATTGAAAAGTTGCATTTGCATGCCCATTAACATGCCCTGCACGTTGCCAAGGAAGCAGAAGTGGGGTTCTTTTTCAAGTCTGGATGAAATTGTGTGAAAAGGGTTTTCCTGTCTGAGAGTTCAGGAAGGAGGAGTTATTCCCTATGAAACCAATGGAAATGGAGCTGCTGCTTATTCACACATAAAAAGTGTGTATGGCACATGAGGGTAATGCCTTGAATGTATAGTAGGGGAAAAAAGCACTGCAGGAGGAGTACACCTTCAATGGAAGTCACAACTGTTTGTACAGGATATTAACATAAACAGATCAGCCATAACAATAATACCACCTGCCTAAAATTGACTAGGTCCCTCTAATGCTGCTGAAACAGCTCTGACAGTGGTGCATTATGTGTTCTGTCCTCTTTCTATCAGAGTCAGCATTCACTTTTTAAACCATAGAAGCTCTTCTGTGGGATTGGATCAAATGGGCTAGCTTTCCCTTCCCATATGCATCAGTGAGCCTTGGTGCCAATGACCATGTAGCTAATTCCCCAGTTGTCCTTTAATTGATCACTTTGGGTAGATACTAGTGCTGCACACCTAAAACACCTCATAAGACCTGCCGTTTTGGAGATGCTCTGATTGGCCATCACAGTAATGCCCTTGTGAAAGTGTTTCAGATCCTTACGCTAGCCTATTTTTTCTGCTTCTAGCAAATCAACTTCAAGAAATTACTGTTTACTTGCTCCCTAATACATCTAAATAAAACATGACATTACTAGACAGTCAATGTTCTTCACTTCACCTGTTTGTGGTGTTAATGTTATGGCTGATCTTTGTACATAGTAAGTGTATGCACACAGAATACTGAGGCTAATTCATAGAGCACCTGGTGGACTGCGAAGGATGAGAGGCTGATGCAGTGTGTGTTTTGAGCAGCAGAATCTGATGCAAGAGGCAGGCCATTACAGTCCTGTCATCGAGGTGTGTACACAATTACTATGCTGTCTATTATGTGTGATAGCACTGGCAAAACATTCCCATCCAGCGCACAACACATCCCATGCTCATCAGACTGTGAAGGTCGCTAATTAACAAAGTTAATTAAATAAATGAAATAAGAGGTTGACAAAACACAAACTTTTGATGCTCGAGTAATTAGTGCTGCAGAGCACTGGTTGTGGCTTTCTGAAAACTTTGGGATCCTTTAAGATGCAATGACAATAAAAAGCACCATAATCATTACTGTTAGTATTAAAGAGCTGGCACTGATGCCATGCTTTGTTCAGCTATGCTCGGCAGGGAAGGAGTCAAGAAAGACACTGTTATTGTTCATTATTAATTGCTTCATGCTTCTCTCAAATTCAGGTCAGCCAGCAGGGCTTCTCAGCTGTTCTTTTTTTCTTTTTCTCATAGCAAAAAAAATCAAACAGACCCAATTTTCCTTTCACTCCGAATGTGGTCAGTCAGCCAAGACGTTTGGTGTATAAAGTTTGTTTCTTTAGTTTTGTAGCTATGAGTCTAATGCACTTCGCAAGCCAGTGCAGGTCATCACAACTCAACCTCAGACAAACCAGAGGGACTCACGTTTACTGCTGAGCTTATTCTTGAGCTCAGGGTTTGATTTGTTGAGTGTTTGACATGTTTCTCCCCGCCTCCTACGGCCAAGCAGCCAGGGGCAATGATGGTGTAACGATTAGGGAGTCGCCCCTGTGACCTGAAGGTTACTGGCTCATATACTGGACTGGTGCAAATTCCACTGAGGAACACACCTTTGAGACTCGAAGGCTTGGCTTAGACTCAGATGTATGCCTCAGAGACGTGACTAAGACTTGCACCTCAGGGACTTGAGACTCGAATCAGATTTGCACTTCATTGACTTGAGACTTGACTCAGACTTGCAACCCAGAGACTTCACACTCAAGTCATATTTGCACTTCATAGACTTCAGACTTGACTCAGACTTGTGAGTCAGTTACTCAAGACTTCAGTGACGTGAGACCTGACATAAGAGAAGTACAACCAACTTTAGGTGTTTGCTAATTCCACTTTAATTCCACCGCTTTTTGTTCTTGGTGGTCTCTTTCCAGGTGGACATTTAAACTGACTCTTGGCTAATGAGCTCACCTCTCACAAGCAGTTCAGCTTCTGCCAGCACTGTGTCCGCACTCGTCTGCACACGACAGCCATATTTTCCAGCATGCTTCAGGAGGATGCTTCTGATCATGAGATCTGCCGTGGAGGACTGCTAAATGTAGAGAGAGGGTGGATGAAGAAAAGAGAAAAAAACTCAGAAAAAAGAGAAATAGACTTCCCGTGAGTGGCTGACACCTGAAAGATGGCCTGCTTTTACTCTCTGTATTGGCTCTTGCAGCATAAGAGACTTTTGCTATTCTCGCCAGCCAGTATGCTATTACTCTCCCTCATCTTGGCCCTCCGCGGAAATGAGAAACACCCAGGGTGAGACCGGATGTAATTCAAGGTCTAGAGGCAGCTGTTTAGCACAGGGCCTGATTAAAATTACGCCACATGAATCAGAAAGCTGGGTGTGACTCTGCTGTCTACAGTTTATTGTCACAAAGAATGCACACTGCATCAGAGCTAGCTAGTGAGAGAAACCAGTTTTCTTTCCTGTCTGGGCCTTTTTCATGCCCCTTTTCTTTGTTTGATTCTTTATGTGAATAAAAAAGTCCTTTGAGTATCCCAGCGCTCCGTGTTCACACCTACCCTATGCATACTCTGCTGAGTGGGCAGGTCTGCACATTAAGATGCCTGACGCTGGAATTACTTTTACATCATGAGAAACAAGGAACGTTTATGTATCCCCAAGGCTTAATTAGACTTGAATAAAACATTGCTTTTAAATTTTCAAGAAGGTATTGACTTAGAAACGTGAAAAACGTGACTGAAAGTAAGACGATGCTCATGTAATTCAAGCCTAAATTCACCACTCAGCAACTACTGACCAGTCAGTCAACAGAATTAATGCTGCTGAGGCTTAACCCAATCTCCGAAAGCAGGACCATCAGCCATCTTTTACGCCCCAGAACCCAATTAGAGGTTGTGTGTGGCAGCTCTGTGGCTGAGAGATGATAACTGCTGGTGTTAGTGAGTGGGGCCATATTAACGCCTGAAGAGAAGCCCGAGCATAGCCCTAATCTGATACAGAGGGGATACAAGTTGGTTTGAACTCAATTGCATCGGCCTTGGCTGACACCAACGAGGGACGCATCCCAATTAGAAAGTGGATGAGCTTCTCGAGCACAGTCAGAGATGTGACTGTGCAACTGTGTGATCCAGGCTGGCTGTGCAACCTTGGATGTTCTCCAAAGAGGAATTGCAGAATTAATACTGTAAAACTGGTCTGTTATTTTCAGATCAGTCTACATTACTTAGTTACCTACACTCTTTGGACAGATTACTGAGATCAAAAATGACAAAGTCCTGAAATTATGCAATTTTTTATCGCTCTTCTTAAACATTGCTTTTGTGCAATCAGTCTAGTTAATGGTTTTTAATGGTATGTATACATTAAAAACTAGACTAAACAGAAAATCACCAGATCGTCTATAGCTGACAACATATACACAATCAGAAAACCAAATTTTCCATCAGGCAAAGAATGCTGGGGAACTGGAACATGAGATCTCCCCAGTACAAAATAAAACTTTCAATTTCAATTCGACTTTTCAATTTTTTTAAAGAAAATATCAGTTTGTTGACTTTTTCAGGAGTTTGAAACTCTGCTACTCTAAACAGAATGCCAAGTTCAGCCCATTGAGCTGCTTGAGGGTATAGACAGTATTACCATCCTTGCTGCTATCAATCTACTTTTGCAAAGAAGACACTTAAAATTGTCACCCAGTATCAAGTGCTGGTCTAAAACAAAGAAGTCACAATTAAAAGCCAGCAGACACACACACACACACACACACACACACACACACACACACACACACACACACACACACACACACAAGCAACCAGACAGATGGACATAGACAGCAGAGTGTGGCAGTCAAATAACAAATCGTTCTAAAGAAAAATGCCTAATAAATGTAACCAGTCAAGTTTCTGAGCTTTCAGCAGAGCAGAATTCTTGTTGCTGCTCAGCGGTAGGTATGACACAGTTCAGCAGGGCCGGCAGGGAAAGATATGGACTCATCTTTCACATAAGGCTCTCAGAAACATGATGGCATGATTCACACCAGGTCTTTTATCATGGTGACATATAGGTCTAACTGACCTTTCAGCTCATTGATTCTCACTTGAGTCCAGGCAGGATCTAGTGCAATGTGCCACAGCCAAAATAAGAAACCGTGACGCGAACTTCGCATGTGACTGAGCCCAAGAAAGAATGGATAAGAACAGACTTCCTTTTCTGTAGCATTGCTAACAATCCTGTGTTAGGTGATAAAGAAAATTAGTGCTGTCAAAAAAGGTAAATGGCTACTGAACATCATGCTAATTCTTATTGGCATACAGTGTGTTTAGCTGCAGGTTTTTCCAGTTCCTGTTTCCTAAACAGACATAGAGACTTTAAGTCTGACTTTGAGTTTAAGGGTTTGTGCTAACAGACAGACAGACAGACAGATAGAGAGACAGACAGACAGATAACAAAAATGATGGATGAAATAATTGATAAACAGACAAACAGGAAGGTTCATATATATATATATATATATTTGAGACATTTTAGTT
This sequence comes from Arnoldichthys spilopterus, assembly GCA_037974385.1. Lineage (NCBI taxonomy): Eukaryota > Metazoa > Chordata > Actinopteri > Characiformes > Lepidarchidae > Arnoldichthys > Arnoldichthys spilopterus. Next base: position 17,638,391 of record JBBPDA010000021.1, on the reverse strand, counting down.
TAAATATTTATATATTTCGCACTCAGCTTTCTGATTTCAATATCTGATATAAAATATGAAATATTTGCAGTATACTTTTAACCAATAGTTGTGTGATCATATTAAACACCTTTGAACTTTTGGGTCTGAAGGAGTCTAATAACACATCCCCAGGAAAAACACTAAAATGTGTAGTATAACAGCACTTCAGAACCAAGGGCGAGAAACCCACTTCTACAGCAATCACCACCTAACACTTTCTGCCTGCTCCTCTGGTATCAATGGACAAAAGAGAGCCCCTTACCGTTCGGATGTACTCAAAGTGAAAGCCGTCATGCTGGGCGTTGAGTGGCTGGTTGTTGAGCAGCCAGAGGAAGTTGACGTCAAGCGAGGGGTCATGTGTGGCCTTGCAGCTGAGCACCACGCTCTCACCCACCGTCACCTCCACACGCTTCGGGCTCAACTCCACCTTCATGGCCTCTGCAAGGACAAAGCTGTCACACTGTCATCTCACAACAGTGTTTAACAGACTCCACTATGAGACAGGAGTGCTCAGGGTGCCTTACGCGCAGACTACTGCAGCTTTCAAGCACATTTTACTCAACGCATTTCAGTAAAGATGGTGCAGTTTTAGTGATGGATGGGGGAGCGTTCCTGGACATCAAGTGTGAAACTGAGGAATGACTCATTTTAGGTGAAGAACTAAACTCATTTTGGGCTTTTGCTGGGTTCTCATCACATAAAATCTCAGCTTTTACACTGTTTCAGTAATATTGTGTCATTCAGACCATACTTATAAATAGGCACTTCAACACAGGAGGTCACATTGCCACATAGTGGGCAGTGGTGGCCTAATGGTTATGACATTGCCCTTGGGAACTGAAGGTCGTTGGTTCAAGTCTTGGCCCAGGCACCACTGAGGTACCCTTGAGCAAGGTACCGTCCTGCTACACTGCTCCCTGGGCATTGTTGATAGCTGCCCACTGCTCCACAGGTGCATGTGTGATGGGATAAATACAGAGGTCACATTTCGTTTGGGTGCTTGAGTGTGTTCACAATGACAGTCACTTTCACAGTTACTACTTGCTCAACGGTTTGATGATGGTCAGAAATTAGACCAGCCTACCTCATTTAATATTTGGAGTGCACATATAACACTAGTAACGCAACATAGAGCTGCTCCTCTCTTTTCTGCTCTGCTCTTTATCTGTATAAAAGCCATGTCCTTCTGGGTCAACATGACACAAAATGACAAACCTAACTTCACTCCAAAACCTTAAATATCTCCACACAAGCAGTTAATGATATAAACAGCATAGAGCTACAAATACAGTACAGCTCCAAAAGGCAGACATCAGTACACACTATAAATGTGTTATGCATCTGCAGAAAACAGTTTGCCAGTTTTCTCCTTTCTATGACGTCAAAGTATGACACATAAATCAAGAGTCTCTTTTGGTGCTTCCCCCGAGATCTACGGTGTGCTGATACACTTTGAGTTTACTGAAAACACTGCTGGCAGTGCACAAGAACAGATTTCTCTAGTTAGTAATGTGAAGTCATGTGAAAAAATAAGTACATCCCATGGAAATTTCTGATGTTTTCAACAAATTTGAACAAGCGGATATATGACCCTGACATCACATGGAAAAAAACTTAGATACATACAAGTGCATCAAACTAGATTCAGGTGACTTTTGAGGTCTTATTTAAACTTGACAGTTTTTGCTATTGTAGTGTGGGATGTCATTATGCCAATATCTAAACTACTCTATAAGGCCTTCAGAAAAAAATACTGTGGATGTCTAAGTCTGGCAAGTCATTTAAAAAGATCTCTGAATAATTAGAAAACAGTCAATTAAAGAATAATGTGGTGTAAATTTCAAATGACCAGGATTGTTTAGGATATGCATAGCGCTGCATATACAGTACAGTTCTAAAAAGGAAAACACCAGTTCCCTGTAGAAATGTATGTATCCACAGGAAAAACAGTTCCCTCCTTCATCCTTTTTGTGACGTCAAAATATGAAACATAAATCAAAAGTTTCTTTCAGTGCTTCCCATGAGCTTCTTGTGTGTAGATACCCTTCAAGCTTACTGAAAACATTGCTAGCAGGGCACAAGAACTGATCTCTCCAGTTAGTAATGCATAAGCATAAGGCATTTATTAGCATTACAGCTTTAGCCGCTAACAGCAGGGTGCATCAACGGATCATACAATTGAAGCCGCAAAAAAAGCTCATACTGACATCCTATTACACACATGAAGGCACAGCCAAGCATGTTTAGCGTCACCTCAGGACAACAAAGAGGAAAATATCCTGAGGTGCTGCATTAATAATGGGAACGGGGCAGATTTGCCATTAGGGAGACTTTTGTGTTGTCAATCTTCGACAGTAGTATGTGATCACTCTCTTAAAAGGAAAGTGTCATGCTGTGTACAGCCTCAGGCGAGAGCCATGGTCGCATGACAAAGCACCACGCAAATGTGCAAAATCAGCAGCCACTGCATCCATTGCTGTTTTAAGGTGTTCCCAGGTTTTCCCAAAAAACGAGCCAGTCATTCCCAGCTGCTGACCAGGAAGTCAAAAAATTTTCTGCAACATGATTTCATTGTGTTGTTAACATTAATACAATTTTTACAAAATTACACCATTTCAAACTGTAAATACATTATTTTTTAAAGTTTGACCCTTTGTACTGGCTGTAGTAATGAAAGTGAAAGAGACTATTTGTCATTGTGAACACATTCAAGCACCACAACGAAAGTGACCTCTGCATTTAACCCATCACACGTGCACATGTGGAGCAGGGGGCAGCTATCAACAGTGCCCAGGGAGCAGTGTAGCAGAACGGTACCTTGCTCAAGGGTACCTCAATAGTGCCCAGGCCCAGACTTGGACCTGCGGCCTTCAGGTCCCAAGAAGAAGTCCTAACCACTAGGCCACCACTGCCCAACTATAGTAGTGCAGGGAGAAGCCCAGATACTCATGTGCTGTACGTTACTATGAAAGAATCTGCATTATAATTGAATGAGTAGCAAACTAACAAAAGCAACAGCAAAGTGAAAAGCTTAAGCTCCCTTTCAGAGAAACATCCATGAGCTGTGTAAAGAAGAGTGAGCGAACAGTCATAGAGGAGGTCACAGCATTGACTGCATATAATATGTACTCTCACTGAGTGGAAAATGCAGCCACTGCTACAGCTGACTGCTGGTGATGAACATGGCATAAAGATCATTTTGTCCAGTCAAAGTGTCAAATGTAAATAAACATAAAGTTAAAAAGTTAAATAAAGTTTTTTGAACTTTTTAAAAGAAATATTTATATATGAATTTGTCTTCAGAAACCCAGGACAAAGCTACCTGATCTTCCTAGATAACTTTTTTTGCTTGGTTGTTTTGCATGTCAACCTCATATACTGTATATGTAACCTACATGGACATGACCAATGTGGAATCTAATACATTTCAGGGAAAACTATCACCTTAAATGCATCTAACTTAAAAGCACAGTGATATTTGACCTTAGAGATGCTAAAGATGCTAACAGTGTGAACATTGACTACAATATTACACCCAATAAATGACAATAAGAGGCAATAAAAGGGCCAACTGCCTTGTTTGTAAAGGCATACATGGGGGAAAGAGATGTCTTATGGGGATATGTGCATGTGAAGTTGCTAGCAGAACCTAAAAAACATTTTTTTTCCTGTATCATTTGAGCCAATCGTTACAGACTTTTCCAGTGATTTCAAGCTTTTAAAACATTAATGTGGGCATCAGTTTCAAGTTTATAGGCTCTCCCTATTCAAACGAAATGTATGGCTAGAAATAACTGCCCAAGGCCGTTAATGACTTTGCTGCCAATTGGATAGACATTCCTATAAAGACTTTGACTAAACCTAATGAGGAAGGTGGGGTGTGTGCTGTTTCTTGAAGATGGGAAAGAAGGTTAAAGTCAGTGCTGGTGAGATGTACATTGGCAGATGTGTTTTTTACCTTTGACCAGCAGGGTGGTAGTGATCTCTGCTGAACCAAATTGATTCTCAGCCCGGCACATGTAGTTCCCCTCATCTGCACGGCTGGAGTTAATGATACGCAGTGTGTTGTTGCGAAGCAGCATAAATCTGTAAAACATTACAAATAAATCACATATTAAATATTAGATTGAAAAAATAACAATATAATCATATCAATATAATTTTATAACAAAGGATTTACTAATATTGCTTGCAGAGTAGCCATAACAAGTTATACAAGCATGCAATATATTCCATAACCACAACAAAAGAGAAGTGAATATTTGTCATTGTGAACACACTCAAGTACCACAATGAAATGTGACCTCTGCATTTAACTCATCACACGTGCACATGTGGAGCAGAGGGCAGCTATCAACAGTGCCTGGGGAGCAGTGTAGTGGGACGGTACCTTGCTCAAAGGTACCTCAGTAGTGCCCGGGTCGGGACTTGAACCTGAGCCCTTCAGATCCCAAAGGCAGCGTCCTAATCACTAGGCCACAACTGCCCACAAAATTGGGTAGTGTAAGGTAAAGTGGGCAAACATTAGTGTATCTCTGTGGAAAGTGGACAAACACTCATCTGCAGTGAGTTAAATTTATGCTGATATTTGTTTTCCCACCCAGTTCTGCATCTGATTAAAGATACTTTCTCTTAAAAAGGAAATTTTCAGTTTGGGACAGCTGCAGAGTTAAAGTGGGACACTTCTTCTACATGTATACTTCATTTTAAACAGCCTGTTACCAACAGCCTTCTCCATGTACAAATCCATTGTAAGCAGTATTTTCACTGCATACTTAATTTAATTTACACTTACATTTTAGTTTGTGCTGGTTTTAAAATTGGTGTCGCACCATCAGAGGGTCATTTAAAAATCTCAGAATTTTTTTGTTTTCAAAGCAAATAATGACATGCATGCTAGATGTAATTTAGGGTAATACTGAATATTATACTTAGGAATATTGTACCTTTGAATAGAAGTGTGCAGTAACCAAGTATAG
>JBBPDA010000021.1:17609999-17620283 GCA_037974385.1 Arnoldichthys spilopterus | reverse complement strand
ATTTCATGTCAGCTGACAAAAAGAATGCAATTGGCTTAAAAAGGGAAAAAATTATTTATTTCAATTTTAATTTGTTTTGTTGCAGTGTGCTGTGTTGCACAAACAATTTCTGGAAAGAATTTTAAAATTTGTTTCTGTAGATTTTTTCTGAGGTTTGAAACAAGCTAGAACAGACAAAATGCATCCGTAATACCAGTAACAACTACTTGTTACTATGCTGCACTAGTGTCTGCAGTTACATTAATCTGGATGTTGTTGTTGTTGTTGATGCATTCACTTGCTCAGTAATATTTGGAGTCTGACTAATGGCCCAATACCTGTTTTTTCACATAACGTCCTATCTCCCTAGACATGCAACCCTATTACATAACAGGATCTCGTTACTGCAAGATAGACTGCTATCAAATCACAAATATCATGCTCAATCAGTGTTTTTTCCGGCAGTGGAGAGAGAAGCGATAAAATCAAACAGCATCGATTAGGCAGCCGCTCTGCCTGTAGTGCCTGAGATGAATCCATTGGATGGACTGCGTTAATAAACACCGTGCTCTCTTGCCGAGTCCCAGCCAAGCGCACTTGACAGGGCCCAATAATTTCAGCTCCGTCACTCACACTGACTGACAAGCGCTCTCCATCAGCAGCCTCCACGCTGGCTAGCCTTTATCTGCATCCCCCTTCTTTCTCATTCCATGTGATACATGGATAGATAGAGAGACTCAGAGCTGTCAGTACACTCACAGGAGAAAGATCAGAAATATTACAGCTCCATGCACACAGTGGAGGTAAATAAGGCAGTACACTCTGCTTTAGTTACGGTGACTGTGATGGCCATTTCACAGCACAGGCTTTAAAGCCAACACTAAACACAGTGAATCAAGTAGCAAAGGCAATATACTTCATGCTAGTGATGAAAGTCCTAGGCTTAAATCTAAACCAGAATTGAGGATGAACTGGGCCAAGAACAAAATAAAAAACTTACAGATATTATGACAACATGTTCTGTGAAATAGCATGTCTTCAACAACAGAAACTGGTTGGAAAAACAATTTTTTATACTTTGCAATTGTCATTGATAGATTTGTTTGGTCATGTCAACAGCTGGTTTGGTGGCAGGGACTTTATTTTTTGCATTATTGTTTTGCTGTATTCTGCATTGACTGGGATTCACTTTTACTTGTGTAAGTTTCTCAAAGAAAATGTGAAATAGCTTAATGTGGCCACTATTTCCACTGTTTATCTGTTTTTTTCATTGCATGTGTTAAAGGAAACATTAAATCATTTTAATTTAGTTTAATCAATATTTCACCTTTCTGTTGTCTTCTACCATGATGTCTTCTCCTACTTTGTTATAGGTGCAATTTGTGCCCATTTTCCTCTTTTAATTAAAAAATCAAGTAGACTAATGGCATTTTGGGCAATATTTAGCAGTGACAATATTCCCCTTAAATCCAGTAGCATAATTCTAGACCATTCTATATAGTCCTTTAGACGTTTTATGGATTTAATGCCTCAACAGGTCAGAGCTGTTTCAGTGATCTGACAGGCGAACGGGTACATAATATTGGGCAGGAGGTTTTAATGTTAAAAGCATTTCCCAGTCTCCCAGTATTCTCTGTTACTAATTAATAACTAATTTATCATTTTAATCCTTAGACGATTACAGCCATTACTGCCATTGCTAGACTATTTAAATGTTATTATATAATTGCATAATTGCACTTGTGGTCGTCATGCACTACATTTACATTGATTTACATTCTGTATCAACAGGTTTGAGTGTGATTTTCTATGCTTTTTTAGTTTTTTCAACATCAGACAAGCATGTTTTTCCTTCAGCAAAACAAGGCTGTACACACAACAAAATCCTCATCAAATTCAATAATAATAACAAAAAAACCTCTCTTCTACTTATAGTCACAGTTCTGATATTGATTGAAGGTTTCGAATCTGCACTTTCTGCAGAGTTTCCCCACTTGCTTTAATGAGCAATATCACTGCCACATCTAAGGATTACAAATGTATGATTCAGAGCACAGAAAACACTCACTTCTAGCACTCTAGGAGGACAATTGAAAAAAACAATGCTGTGAAGTGAGATTTGTGATTTTCTGATAAAATGCAGCTTGGAGAAAAGGCTATTCATTGTTTCACTGTCTAACATCAAAGAGCTGAGAACAATGCAGCCAATACCACCACATGCAGAGAGTTAGTTTACAATTGGACTATTGATCCTTTTTTGGGCTTCTGAGGTTGCCATAGGCATCAAGTTTCTCATGTTTCTCACAGAGGAAATGTAGCAGAATTGACCGCATCTTATAAATATATGTTGCAGGATGGTCCTTGTTTATCCAGGAGCTGGTTTTGATCCTTAATTTCTTTCTCAATAAGCTTGGTTTACTGATGTAGGGAGACGGAGTAGGCTGACATCGATCAATTTAGATGTAAAACAGCTTAATTGGGGCTTTTCTCTAATACCTTTCACAGTGCACCCAAACATGATGCCACAGCCAGCACAAGACATGCAATCAGCAGCATAAACAGTGGTTAAGAATGTGTTAAGGATGCATTAATGTAAATTTATGCGTGCTGATGAGCACGTTTAAAATAGCATGACGAGTTGGAATCAATTAAAGAGCCCGACCCTGAGGAGTATCGGTGCACTGAATTAAATTAATAAGAACCATACAGATTCAATATGGCCTCACAGGCATAAAAAATGACATAAGTATGGTTGAGAAATTGAGTAGGAATGTAGTGATTCTGCTCACTAACTGTATCAGCCAAGAACCCAGATGTAGGCTGGAACTCAGCATAAACATTTAGATTTGAGAATAGCTTTACCTCCTGCTGGCCTGGACTCTCCGGTCTCCTTTCTTCCATGTTATTCTCGGCTTGGGTGAAGCCCGCGGCCTGCATTCCAGAGAGATGTCTTTCCCCATGGTGGCAATGATGGTCACTGTGTTTGTGCTGAACATGGGTGCTGAAGCTAGTCAAAAAAATAAATAAATACTGTTAGTACAGTTGGTAGAAGAAAGTATTGAGACACTTATGATTTTGTTTTTTAACACATTATTATATACACTTAATGTCTTATTACTTTTTACTTAGAAATATGAACAAAAAGTATGCATTTATAAGCATAAACAAGAAAAACAAGTATTAATTATAAATTATCAGGCACTACTATATATCAAAATACACATATAAAGATTAAAAATAAAAACAGAAATGATTTCATGCAGCAAGTAGTAATCATGGTAAAGGTGATGGAGCTTTCTAAAGTTCCTAAAGAAGAGCATTATTTAACATAACATGAATATGAAAAAGCTGCAGAGCCCTAAACACACCTACTGGTACAACTGATTTAATATTGGACAGATGGAAAGTTCACTGAACCACGACTAAATGTCCCGAGAAATTTGCACCATGCAAGACAGCTCAGACTACTGATAAGGAAGGTAAGAGACATGCCAGCTGTCCCTCAAAAAGAGCTGATACACAGGGAACAATCATGTCACACAGCTCTTCTGTTAATGATTAGCGCTGGTATAACTTACTGATTATTAAAAATGATTGATAACTGTCAAGAAATTGCTGAAAAATGGTATATTGGACCATATTGCTTAAATTCTTAATCTTAGTTTAGTGTTCAAATGCAATCATATCTCCACATTTTTGTGGATGAAGAAAGCAGATAAAATTTTAAAATGCAGAAACTCTGAAAAGCTTTTATTAAAAGCTCACAGAAGGAAGATGAGAAAAAAAAGATTTCCTGAGCAGAAAGTGACAAAATTCAAATTTTTCAACTCAAAGAGACACTTCTAAAAAAAGACAGCTGCTAAAAAGTTCATCACCCTGTCACTGCTGAAACTCTTCATACAATCATGCGCTCTGATGTGAAAGAAAAGAGGGTTGGTGCTAATGTGAATAACTTCAATATATGTGCTCTATATATACATAGCTGCTTCTTTTGCTCAAATTTAAATTTGACTGAAGACCTAAACAAAGTCCCAACATTTGATTCTAAAATGTAACAAAACTGTGGAGTTTTTGGCTGCACAATGAGAATACAGACAAGGGAAAAGGGGATAGGTTTTCATTGGTAAGAGTACATTCATGTGTACTGAATATCTTGACCATTCCAGTATGGTGGACACACAGACGTATCACCCCTATGTGCAATATACAAATCCCATTTATGGAAAAAAAATCTAAAATGTGAAATTTGATGCATGTAATGCATTCAAAAGGTTTGGGACAGAAGCAGTTTACTACTGTGCTACACCACCTTTCCTTTTAAATAGACTTTTTAACAGTTTGATAAGTGGGGACACCCACTGAGCGAGAAAGAAATACCTCAAGAATTCCTTACCTCACAGTGAGGTCTGTAGGGGGAGAATGATATGGGGCTGCAAACAGTACTGGGACATTACATCATCAAAGGAAACATGCACAGAGTAAATTATATTTCATTTATTTTAACATTTTATTGGCTGGGAAAGGGGAGAAGATGGATGAGACCCCAAACCTAAAGGGCTGGTAGGTTAACTCAGGAATGGTTTCTAAAATTGGTTAAGTTACTGGCATGGCCTAGCTAATCTTCAGCCTTGAATTTCATTGAAATGTATGCAGGTTTATGAAATTGCAAGTCCACAGAGGGAACCTTGTAACCTTGAGGAATTTCCCAGAAGGAATGAAGCAGTTTGAAGCACACCGCTGTATAAATGCTGATCATTCAGCTGTAACTGCCAACAAAGGCTTTGCAACGGATTACAAATGTTATTAATTTGTAGTGTCTTAATATTTTTGTTCCATCAATACCTTTCTTTGAATATCTGTTTGTTTTTGCAAATGAATACATACTTTTTTTATTCATACTGATAAATACAAAGCCAAAACGAGATGTGTTAATTTGAAGTGTGCATAAGGATTGGAAATCATTAATTCTTCCATTTATTCATTGTCCAAACCTTTTCTATTTCAAATTGTGGGGAAGTTGAGGCCAATCCCAGCTGACTATAGGACCAAGGCAGGACGGACCACATATTATTAAATTAAAAATGTTAAATGGGGTTGCCTGAAAGCATGTACATTGCTAGTCATTTTGTGATTTTGATAACAAGAGATCATCACTGCTTTGCTTTATATATAGCTATAGACAGTGAATCCAGTAATAGCACCTTCTGCTTATATGTAGAGTGGCAGTACAATGCCTGGTGTAATTTCCACAAGACAGAACATAATAACTACAATATGAATGCAACTTTATTTTATAGGTAATAGAGTGTATGATTATAGCAAAGTAGTATTTGGGGTGCATCTAACATCTTGTAGCATTTGGGCTGTAGGTACTTTAGATTTAACTGACCAAGTATGTCCATTTGCTTAGGTCTGCACTACAACTAGGGTATTGTCACATTGTATCTTTCCCATTTGGTTTAGGTTGTTTTTACAATGCAACAATTAAAGTGCACTAAATTATACACATAAGCATTTGTAGATTTAGCAGAGATATAATTCATGTTGTCCATTAAGTGCCTATAAAGAAAATAAGCTTATGTGATAAATGTTCAGTATAAATTTAACCAGTCATGTCATTAAAGACTGGTCCCAGTTATCACAAAATATGCAGCTAAGGAACCAAACTCAAATGTATTGCTACACTACTATTTTATTACAGGAATCAAACATAAATAGCTGCAGTTTATGCTGCAGGAATGACATGAGCATCTGTAAAGAGTAAACTATTATAGCAAGCAGCTTATGCAGACTGTAGAAGCTAAAAAAAAGTGGAGACCATGCTCTTATGTTGAATTCCCTTGTCTGGTACAGCCCATCATTAAAAGCAGAAAGCTGAACAACGGGTTCGCTTAAAAGCAAAATGAGACCAAGATCTGTTGCTTAGTGGAGTGTTCACACTCATTTGATTAAACTAAAGTGAAAACTGAAGAAAAGGTTCTTTTGGATCATAGCAAACAAGGTAGATTGCCTAAAATGCCTAAGAATTCTGTACAACATGTGTAAGCGCTAACAAGGATAAGCCTTTTAGAAATAGAGGACGCATCAACACTTTTGAGAGAATGGCGTGATGGCAGTCATGCGTCCCGTGAGCGATGTGCTCATAATTAGCTGCCTCATCATTGCATGCGGGCACCCAGTAGAAGTAAAATATTTCCAGGCTAAACGATAAAAATAATTCAGCCCTCGACTGATGCGTTTAAAGATAATTACCGTTAAATGTCTAATCTGTCTGCAGGGAGGCTGTCAGCAGCCTGACACATTTGATGAATCCAATGATGTCAGAGTCTAGGGCACAGCTTCGGCTGACCTTCATGGCAAAAAAAAAAGCAACTAAAGGGAACAAGCGAGAAAAACAGCAGAAAATGTCTAATTACATGAAATTCTGTGGCCCATATGCATATTTCACAGAAAATGTAGAGCCCGATTCCGAATTCTGTATACAATTTGCCTACCAATGCCATAGAAAAAATAACTGTCAAAAAACAAGAATTAATACACTGTTCCTGACTAAGGATTTCACATCAAGCTTTCATTTTCCACTAAAGGTAAACTGATCACTTGCCATAACAATAAAGGGTAAAACTTTACTTTGAGTTCCCTGGAGATAGATGGCAAAGTCACCTTATAGCATTTATTCATCCATCTATGCATCCATTTTCTGAGCTCCTTTTACTTATGAGGGTTGTGGGAGTTGCTGGGGCCTATCCCAGTAATCATAGTTCACCTGACATTTATCTTTGTACTGTGGGAGGAAATGAAGGAGGACCCTGGCCATCATGGCTGATAATTATACACCTTCTTTAAATTTAACGTGCCATCACCTTTGAAAACGCAGTCATCACTCCCACAATGGAAGAACCAAATCTGGGAATTACTTTGGTTGAGGGTCTCACATTCTCACCTCACATTAAAACCTTTCCAGAACATGCCAGTTTTCCTACATAACATCAGGAAAATCCATCCCTTCCTCACCACCAAGATACAGATTCTCAATCACTTGTGATTTCAAGACTGGACTATTACAACTCTCTCCTGGCTGGTCTTTCTCTGAAGCCCACATGACCTCTACAGATAATTAACAATTCTCACCTATTCTCATACACCCCTCCACTGCTGAGAACCCTTCACTGGCTTCCTGTGGAGCTCACATCAGATTCAAAACACTGATGCTTGCTTACACAGGCAAAAATAGTCCAGACCCTGTTTACCTATCTGCAATGATTAAACCATGGATCACAACTTGCCCTCTTAGAGGAGCATCATCCTGAGCCCCCTTCTCAAAAATCGAAGACAGACATCAAGGCTCTTCTCAGTTTTGGCTCCTAAGTGGTGGAATGAACTTCCCCTGACACTTAGAACTGCAGGGTCCCTCACTATCTTCAAACGGCAACTTAAGACCCACCTCTTCGCAGAGGTCACTTAGGACAATAACAACAAAACTAACAACTTGCTACTAACTTAACCTAAAATAGTCTTTTCTATGTAAAGGATTAGCATCAGCTCAGGTATAATCTTGGCTGACTAGTAGCTCTTAATCCAATCTAGGTTTACTGGTGTAACAGATTTTCTTTGTAGACTAGAAAGCACCCATGTATGTCGCTTTGAGTAAGGCCATGAAGGGCCAATTGCAGTAAATGTAACTAAACATTTATTAAATGCAACTGAACATTAGATTGAAAAGTGTGAATGAGGAAACCGAAGCCTAACCATAAAGCTGTTAATAGGCAGCTTAGTTGTCAGCATATAGTTTAATAAACAATAAGAAACATGCAAAAATCTCTAGAGGACTCCCAAAACAAAGTTTGATCAAATGCTAATAAACGATTAACATAGCTTAGAAAATATTGAACATTACAATAAGTCTTATTGAACCTAGAGAAGTGGTGAAACTGTAGTGGTGAAACAAGAGGGTCTTTGAGCTGGATGTGGTGGATGATAAGTAGATGTAGTGGAAGAGGAAGTGATCTGATATTAGATGATACTATTTTCCTTCTCCTGCTGGTACACAGTGACCAAAAAAATCCCAAGGTGGTAAAACATTGATATATTATATATTTTAACGGACGAGAATTAGAAAACAAATTTGCCTTTTAAATGATACAATGAATGGTGTTTAATGGGTCATGATGCAACTACTAAAAAATTGTGCGCCCACACAGTGTTTTTTCAATGTTGCATTCAGCTTGAGTTTTAGTACCCACAGCACTGTACAACTGCCTTCATGCTGAATCATAATTCAGTAAATGGGTCACATTTTACTCATAAGGCTAAATGACACCTACATAAAAAATGATGTAGCTTTGTGAATAGTGCCCTTCAGGAAAAGGATTACAGAAAAATTGCACTTATAAACAGGAAGGAAAAGTAAATAAACAAGTGGAAAAGTATTTATAAAAAATAATGTAACATGAATAAAATAATTATATATATATATATAATTTTATGGAATTTTTGAAGCAGTTTTGTGGGCTTTTCCCAGTGACGATTCACATATTCACATTTGGGCACCACATTTCTGACATGATGATTTTTAGGCAGACTAAACAATACCAAATAGCTTGAACCAATGATGTGACCTACTTACTAATATCAAACAAAACTATGATAAATGACAACCTGATTGGGTGAAAACCTTTAATCAGCATGCTATTGGAGGTAAAACATTTGTTATCTCCTGGTCTACTTTGCCTGTTTTAGGGTTATTTATTGCAGATTTAATCATAGTTCACTTGTAAAAATGACAAAATAAGAGAATAAGTATTAATAAAACAAAAAAAAAAACAAAAAAACAAACAAACACAGTATCTTAGCTGAGAACACCTAGATTAGCTGGTGAGCAGCCCTATAAAATTAAACATGTACTAAATCATCCCACTCTAAAACAAACAAAAAGACTGTTCAGAATGGATATAACTGTAACGTGATGCTTAATCATGGTATGATATGCAGAACAGATGCTCACATTTTGCCACTTCCACGGCAGTCCCACTACTGGCTGTGGCACAGTTCTGAGGAAATCTCCTGTAGCGAATGATGTGTTAAAAACACTGCACATGTGGGAGAGCAGTGAGAACTCGTTGGGGGGTTTTCTCTTTCTGCTGTCTGCCAGGCCTCAGCACCAGTGCTTAGTCAAAGGTTGAGCCATGTTTTTTACGGGTGACATTACAGATGATGACATTTCAGTCCCGGCTTTAGCTGCAGGGCCTGTATCTCCCCCCACCCCACCCCACAAAAACTCCCCTTGCTTGCACGCCCAGGCAAAGACAATGCTGACAGATGCGCATGGACCCCCTAGACATGATGTGTGTGGGCGAAAGTGCAACTGTTCATGCAGTATTTGTTTATCTGTGTTTATTTGCATGCCCTTTGCAAAACGTGTACATCACAGGCCGAAAGTTGTAGCACTAACCACGTCAGCAACAATGGCAAGGTTAAAATGCACATGCATTTAAAAAAAATAATTTAATCAAAAATAAATTTTTTTTCAATGGCTAAAATTTACTGCCACAAATAGTGTGACTAAAGGGTTTTTGGCTGACTCCTATTCTGCTTTTGAATGGTTTCTATATTCATTAGGACATCATCTTTTTGGCTTTAATGAAAGCCTCTCGTTTTAGGTATCATTACACGAGATTTCATCAGATTTAAGATGTAATAGGTCAATGTAAGGGACTATTTAGAGTGTAAAGGCTTTGTATGTATAAACCTGAAAAACATTTTAGTTTAAAGAGGGATTCTAGCTAACCACTGGTACATCTGTTGTATATAACAGTTCACAGCCGAGTGTCCAGCAGTCATGATTTGTTCAGCACTTCCCACTGGTTTATATGAGGCATCAATGCAATGCATGTTGGGTACTGCAGTCAAAGAAAAATTAAAATATTAGGACACAAAATCATGAATTTTGTCAATGTTACAATGCTGGGTACTATATAACATGACAAATTACATTTCAAATATGAGAAATGCTGCTTTAAACAAAGTGACACTGTATATCCATCTGTGCAAAATACTGCCCCGTAACTGCATTGTTATTTACGATTCATTAGTACCTGCATTATTACATGTTACATATGTACTCTGTGTTGCATAATATACATTACTTCATATTATTGCAGCTGATCACTATATATATATATACAGTGAAGGAAATAATTATTTGACCCCTCGCTGATTTTGTAAGTTTATCCAATGAAAAAGAAATGAAAAGTCTCAGAACAGTATCATTTTAATGGTAGGTTTATTTTAACAGTGACAGATAGC
>JBBPDA010000021.1:17593037-17609899 GCA_037974385.1 Arnoldichthys spilopterus | reverse complement strand
TTTCATTTCTTTGTCATTGGACAAACTTACAAAATCAGCAAGGGGTCAAATAATTATTTCCTCCACTGTATATATATACTTATGGGCATAAATAAAGTTTCTTTTAAGTTAATTTAAGATATTGTTTTTGCTTTTGTTGTTAAATGCTAATTTGTAGCCATGTTCTTGTCTCAGTGTAGGCTGAGATGCTGTCCTGCCCACATTCCCTGAAATCCACAGGAAACAGGAAGCTTTAACGAATGTCCTTTGAGGGTATATGGAGAGTTGTAGTCCAGAGTTCGTTATAACCGTTTGTAACAATTTAGCATATAAAAAAGGTTTGAAAAGAATATAATGTAATGCAGCTGATGTGAAGTGCAAAACGCATTTTAATTAGAATTTTGGTGGGACAACTTTGAAAGCGAGGTTAGTTTGGACAGAGATATTTTCAAAAACTTAAAAACGTTCTTTTCTTAAAGCGAAAATGGAAAATCACCATTTTCAAAAAAATGCTTGGCTATGTGTGGACTGGGTATTTCAGACACGTAACACTGTGGTCTTGCCTCAATACCCACAGTTGTATCAGCGAATTACTATAAAAGGACTGTATGGAATGGTGAGTGAACAAAACATTTTGAAACAAAATCTACATTCCATATCAAGCTCAAAAAAGAGAGAGAAAGCACTTTTCCTTGATACAGGCCTTGACTGGTTCAAGTACATGACAGATGATGCATACTGATCATCCACCAAGTAGACAATGCATACTGATCACATACTATATGAACGTACATCTCACATTAACCCTGTCAAACACAAAGAAGCATAGAAGCCAGTGGCTGCTAGTCTACCACATCTGCTTCTCCTCCCGCTGGCTGCCCTCCCCGATTCCCCACGGACAAAAATGACAGAGTGGCGACAGGGACGCTGGGCACGTGTCCTGGCTTAGCTCACAGCCCACAATCATCTGAATGAGGGTCCCTATTAGCAGCAGAATGTCACCACAGTGCACGCTCGTGGACATCACAGAGAACAAACGAAGTCACTGAAGTCAGTTCTCGCCAACGGGCTCTGGCTTGTAGGAGCATTCGTCACAACAAAAAAAAAGGTCCCAAAATTCTCATTGAATGTCACTGCTGAGAACAAAACAAGCAATTTCCAGACAAGACAGACAAAGAAAGAGGAATATTCAAGTGACTCACTCAGGAAACAGCGCATTCTGATTGCAGTGTGTAATAGCGCTCGCGTGCCGCAGACCACAAATTGGACTCAATAGATTTGGTGTCCATTCTGAAGCATCAACCAACAAGTGTTTTGGTAAATTGAGTCTTGTTGAGCTCTGGGCTGAGCATGAACGTTTGTCAGGCCCGTCAAAAGATGGAGTCATTTGTTTGTGTTTGTCTTGTCTTGGTGTGAAGGGGCCTCCTCGGAGGTAATGAGGAATGTGAATGAAAATGACCCACAGGAAGAGGACGATGGGGGTGTCATAGGATGAGGGAGAAAATCAAAGGTGACAGGAAGAAAATGAGTGTGTCTCTGGTAAACATACACAAATGCAGTTTGGGTGCAGCCTTTTTGTTGTGTCCTGGGTGCCCGGTGGCTCGGAGCACTAAGAGTCTTCGCAAATGAGTTTCTAACTCGTGTTTTGATTGCATGGAGGCCTCAAAAACACCAGGCCAACAGAACTTCCCCTTCCGCTACTCTCTCCTTCTCTCTTTCCCTCCAGACGCGCGCATTGTCTATCCTGTGGTGCTTTTTCTCATTGTTTCTCTTTGTTAGCCCAAAGCTTTGTCTGACAGCTCACTCTGTGCCATCCCCAGCTTGCCATCGTCTCCCCAAAACATGACAAAAGTTTACTTTTCTCCCCTAATTTGCTGCCAGAAAGACTTCTTTTGAATGTGTTTTTTTAAAGAAAGAAGCACTGATTACCAATCAGCCTTGCTCTAGTATTCCTCTTATTGTTTTGCCATCCAACTTCACTGCTAGTTGCTGCTTATTCATTGCCTCTGTTGATTAAAGCCACCTGTCAGCACTTGCTGTGGCTTAATACTCAGAGAAAAGGTTTTATCAGACAAGGTTCACATGTGAGGCTAAACCGGCTTAACAAAGTGCTAAATAAATGAATAAATACGGGACAGCATGGTGGTACAGTGGTTAGCGCTGTTGCCTCACAGGAAGAAGGTCTTGGGTTTGATCCCTGGGTTGGCCTTGGATGCCTTTCTGAGTTAGCAAGCTCTTTCTGTGTTAGCGTGAGCTTCCTCTGGGTGCTACGATTTCCTCCCAGTGTCTAAACGGCTGCAGTTTAAGCTGAGTGGATGCTCTAAATTGCAGATAGGTGTGAGTGTGTGATTGGGTGTCTGCGTTGGGTTGGCCTTTGGTCCTGGGTGTACCCTGCCTTGTGGCCATTGTCAGCTGGGAATGGCTCAAGCTTCCCTGCGACCCGAATTGGGTTGGATAATGAATGTATGAGTAAATAAATAATACTGACCCCCACTCTATTCGACACATCAGTTAGCATGTCTTTCCACAGCATTAGCAGACAATGTGAACCAAAAAGCTAACATAGAAAGCATGAACTTTAAAATTTAATTGAATTCAATTACCACACATTTTCAATCGAGCAACATTCGAACACAGACTTCACAACAACACCCCCTGGTTAGTTTTTTTTTAAGTGTTGTAATGGGAAAAAACAAAGAATAAAGAGAAAATACCAAATGTCACTCGCATTATTCTCTGATGCCTCTGCCAGTAATGCTTGTAAATTCCAGCTCATTCCCGCACTGGCTTTCAGCTAATGGTCCGGTAATGGCTGAGGCGAATCGAAAGATAAACTTGTCGTTGCTCCACCTAAAGCAAGTAAAAGATTAATAAAGGCATTTACCCAGTATTTTGAGCTCGGCACTGGAGTAGATGGCTCCGTACTTGTTCTCGGCGACGCACTGGTACATGCCGGAGTCGGCCTGCTGCACTCTGTGGATGATGAGCTCTCCATTCAGCATCTCCACTCTGTTCTGTGGGGGTGGGGGTATGAACAGTGAATGCACACATAATTATGTCTTCACCCATAGGACTGATCATTAAGCAATGCTTATTATGCTGGCCATATATCTGATAATAGCTGCCTAGGTGAGTCTCTGAAGTGGAACACGTTTCACACATTTGACTCCTTTGTCTCCATATTTAACTGAATGTGTGAAGTAATATATGCTTACTGTAACCATTAGTGGCTGACAGGGTGACAAGGTGTAAGATAAGGTGTGTGTTCATGCCTATGTGCACCACTGGATGATTTCACACATAACCTGGTAGCCCCCAGGAAGGAGTTAATTACGTACAGTTTACATTTTTTACATTAATTATTCACACAAATTATTTCTTCAATGAATTAATGTTTTTTTTTAAGCAATGCATTCTTTTGAAGCAAGCCAAGATGAAAGTGAAAGTGAATATTTGTTATTGTGAACACACTCAATCACACACAACAAAATGTGACCTCTGTATTTAACCCATCCCATGTGCACATGTGGAGCAGCGGGCAGCTATGAGACGCGAATGGGAAGTGTATAATGGGACAGTACCTTGCTCAAAGGTACCTCAGTGGTTCTTGCACTCCAATATGTGCAATATTGCTGTGTATTTGTATATATTTAAAATTTTTATATTTATTCTATATATTATGTTCTTACTGCTAAGTTTACGTTCTTCTCCTCCAACATATTTAATTGTACTGTTGACCTAACGTTAACATTCATATGACCAACAAAACAAAAAATCAGCAAATATTTAATAATTATATGCTTTAAAGTTATATGTTATATAGTTATCAAGCTATATTATATAGTGTTGAACATAAGCAAGATGATGTGCAGCTACCTGCCCCCTCCTTTTGTCAGGGGCATTTGCAGATTTAAGTTACTGACTGTTGCCCTTGCACAACTCCAGCTTATCCATCAGCAGAAAAACACTATAAGGCCTCCAGAAATTATTTGGGTTTGGGTCGTTCTCAGCATAGCAGTTACACCAGCAATTGTGATGTTCTTTTGTATACACCTCTGTGACACTGCTGTGTTAAGTGTAGTAAACAACCAGTGGTCATGTGGTAAGAAACTGACCACTGAGAAATGGCTAGAGCAGGGGTGTCCAACTCCAGTCCTGCAGTATCGGTGTCCAGCACAGTTTGGTGATTGCCCTTCTCAAACACACCTGGTTCAGCTCACCTGTTGATTGCCAGGTTTAGTAAGTGTGTTTGAGAAGAACTACAAAATTGTGCTGGACACCAGTCCTCCAGGACTGGAGATGCCCATCCCTGTGTATAGAAAATTAGGGGCTACTCTGTTTTTATAAGGTGTACCAACAGGGTAGATGTATGTAATAGAGTGGATAAAAAACAGCATTGCAGATACAAGACCATTGTTTTATTCACTGGTATTGTGGCATGCACTTTCCACTGACGGAGTAGAGGGTGGCAGAAGGTTATAATGTGTGCAGCAACAGATGGGGTACAGTCAGTAATTGTATACATACAAAGTGTCCCATATGGTGTGTGTCTGCTAAACTGGCAACATTAAATATAAAGCTCTGTGCATCAGCCTCACGCATCTGAAATAATGGGAGGGACAGTAAAGCCCTTTATTTGTATAGGAAGTATTTGTATAATTGGAAAAAAAATCAAACAATGCATATCCTATAGATTGTAATGTGATGTTTCCCAGGATTTAAAGTCACTACCCAATATATAATGATTATAATCTGTATTTAATTTTTATTTGTATGCATTCTAATGTTATATAGTTTTCTTACAGGAAAAATGAATGGATGCTAAAAATCTCTGCGCAGAACATATTGACATATACTGCTTTGCAGTGGTAGTGCCAAGAGGGCATAATGGGCTGCCAGAGTTTTACCTGGAACATTTTCCCCCCATAGATTCCTCAGTACACAAGACACTTACACAAGGCACAGAAGGCAACTGCTTGGTAAGGCATATACATGCGCATTTACACCAGTAATAATAGCTAATAGCACTGGCAAAGATTATACACTCAACTCCCAAGCTGGCTAACTGGCAAAAACAGGTTTCACACCTTTTGTGTCTGTATGAAGTTCACATTCTCATGCTGATTGATATGTGGTTGGGATTCAGTCAAGCTGCACTCACAGACTGGGTAATTTTGCTAAAATACAGCAGTAGGCTGCTTGATGAGTATGACATGGAGGCGATCATTACCAAAGAAGATCATTACCAAAACAGCAAAAGCACTGTAGAAAAGGTATAGTAAACATAGACTGCAAGATTTCTCTAATATGCTTCTTGTGTAATTCTACTGCAATTTTCTATAATACACTGCCCATATAGTGCAACTATTTCTTTATGTGTTGTAACTCTATAACAAACTATGTAACACTTTACTGTAGGGTACCATTTATAAGATTACATGATATGTACATAAGGTTTTTATGACAACTGACATTAACCTACATAGACATTTATAAAGGTTTGTTCCAACAAGTATCCGTGTCATTACAGTTTCTGGGGTGAAACTGATGAGAATTGCTTAATAAGAGGTGACGCTTGTTGGAATACACCTTTATATATGTTAATGTAGGTCAATGGCAAATGTCATTACAGATGTCACTTTACCACTGGAACAACTGCTCCACTCCAGTAAGACATGTGGCCAGGATCTGGTTTCCTTTCTATATATTCCTGATTTCCATCCTACGGAAATACACAGAGCAAAGCCTGAAGGCATATAAACAATACATTTTAGGATTCCTGGCCATGTATCTATATCCAGGGACCACAGGTTCTTTAGTAAGTTGTAAGGATCTCTGTCAAATCTAACTACCTTTAATTTAAGCCGATGATCCTTTATTTAACTCCTGCTTTCGCAGTTTCCCCTAGCCTCCTAAAAGCAGCTGTTTCTGCAAATTGTAGCAATACATTTATGTCTCTTTTTTAGCTTTGGCAGTGTGTGGAAAGAAAAATGCTCCTATTTTTGAATTTGTTTCAGTCGCACCACAGCTCTTTCCCATTTTAGATGTGTTTTTGTGGTGTTCGAGCTGAATGCTAATGCTGGTATTCAGTAATAGTTAGCCTTTCTGTCACTCAGTAGATCTAACCACAGTGACCTATGCATAATGTGATGTCACGCTCAATCCCTCTATTGTGCTAATGTTTAATGTGGGCCTACAGGAATCCTGTAGAGACATATGTACTATTATATGTTTTCATATTTAAAGAATAGAGTCATTATTTAATTAATATTTTCTGAAATAATGTACTCATCACAGTTAATGTAACGCAGTAAAATGATGATCCATCCACTATAAAATCAGATTCAGGCTATTTAAAGTTAACATAAAGCTAAAAGCTAAAGCTATTTTGTCATGTGACAGATGCACAAGAAAGGAGGGGAAGTACATTATGCAGCAGAACCACTTTTACCAGAACTAAAGAGTGAACAAGCAAGTGAAACAGCAACAACAGAGCAGAGAGAAAGAGAAACAGGAAAAAGAGGAAAGAAAAGAGCAGAGTGGGATAAACGTTTCACGTTATAGCACAGTAAGGGGGCCAAGAGGAAAGGATGATCATTAGTGGGGGTAGCCATGGCCTAATGATTGGAGAAGAGGGCTCTTCAATTCCCAGGACTGGGAGGGAAAATGTAGGAGGGGTGATTACTCAATCACCCCTCCTACATTTTCCCTGCCTTCACTTTCCCACATGGGTCCTTGGGTAAGGCAACCAACCCCATTGCTGCACCTTGGACGTAGGTGTGCAGCCCACTGCCCCTGCTCCTGGTGTGTAAGTTCACGTGTGTCACGGTTGGGTTATATGCAGAGGACAAATTTCCTGCTCACTGTTCAGTGTGTGAGTGCCACATAAAATGATTTTCACTTTCACTTTCTTCATTTAGATGCAACATAAGTTATAATGCATCTTTTACAAAATATTCTGACATTTTAACACATCACAGAGGTTGTACACTGGATATCCACTGAATTCAGCACTGCCCCTGGTGGAGATTACTCCTGTTTGGCATGTGTGTTTTTATTTTTCATTGGGGTTTGTTTGTTTGTAATTCATCTATATTAACAACTGGTTATATTTGCTTCATAGAATAATTCAGACCCCTTTTTTATTGCTCTTACAATTCTGTGCACTAGCTCATCCTCTTGATAATTCAGCTACTCCAAAGCACACCCTTTAAAATACTGCAAATATGCATTCAGCTGCATGAATCACGTCCCAGCATGTGTATGACTTCATTAACAGCATTACCACATGTATTATTATTCATACTCTTCGTATTATTATTATTTATTAGGTAAATAAATGTGTGTTAGGCAACACTTGCCTTGCAAACAAATTGTTGAATGTAAGCCATAGGCCTGTTTAAAATTTTTAAAAGGCTAAAAACTAAAAAGGTGACCTACATGTTTAACTGAGAGTTCTCAACTCAAAGATTCTGGGGGGAAAAATGATATGAAGCACCGCTCAATGAAGCTTAATATAAAATCTATTAACAATGATAATTATAATATTTATATAGCATTTTCCTACAGGTAGCAGCTCAAAGAGCATGACAGTGGTGATAATATTGAACAGTAGTTGAGTTCAGTGATTTTTAGTTACAGAAAAGACTTAAAAATAATAGTTTAAAGCTTTACAATGCACCAGAAGTAGTGATGTTAATCAAACCAAAACAATACATGCAGAAAGAGAAGCATAATTTGATTTTAAAGTGAAAATAAATAGGCATGCTTTCAAATGTGTTCTCTTTAGTGTGAAGTGGGCCTGACTGTCTAATAAATTGAGTTCCATGTTTTAGAGATGTGACAAAAGAAAAAGGCTTCTCCAGGTTTTCTGTGATTCATGGTTTGTACTTCCAGGAGGCCAGTATCTATAGATCTAAGATTATTGTATTGGAACCTAAAAAGAGGTACATACTCTGAGCCATCTGGGGGCTCAGACATTAGAGCTTTAAATACAAACAAACTTAAACTAGTAAAATCTGTCCTGAAGCCACAGGTACACCACTACAGTTCAGTGTAATTGTGAGCTCTCTTTCTTGTTTTGTTGGGAGACATGGTATTGTACAAGTGCTAGAGGAAGCAGTCTGACTGCTAATGGTGTCGAATGTAGATTTCTTTTTGCTTGTTAAACATAAGTGAGTGAGTGAGTTACATACATGAAGTGCATCACATCTTAGTTAAAGGATATACTTGGCCAAATTCAGCAGCTCCCCACTTACTCCAGTCAATAAGTGAAAATAAGTTAAGAGTCAAAAATTTGCTTCTTTAACCTTATGCTGGTGCCTTGAGGCTAACACTGCTAAGAAACAATCAGTAATCACCTAAATAGCCCAAATTGTTAATGTAAAAATACCTGAGCTTCTCTTTAAAGGATCAAACCGCATCCAGATCTTTAGTAAGGCCATGTTGAATTGTATATTGTGGGTCCTCTAATTTATGACTTTGCGAATAGCAGCCCTGCTGTCGCAAATGGCTGCCTGTAGTGAGATTTTTCTGAGGTTTTATAGCTAACAGTAAGTCATACTGTGTCATAAAGCACAGGGACTAGTGTATATGACCTCAATGAAGGTCTGGATGAAGTTTAAATGGGTTGAGAGAAGGTTTGCTGATGCATTTTCACAGAACTGAGTTTTACTACTTGGGTGATTATTGACTTAGGAGTGTTTTTTAGCAAAGTTAGACTCCCAGCTGCAGTTCTAAACTAAAGAGGTTATTCATTATTCATTAGTACACTAAAAATGTTCTGACTGATTGACTACATCTGGGGTAAGTGGAAAATTGTGTTAGATTTATTTTTTTGCTGAACTTTTTTTTTTAAAAGATCATGCAAACTGTGAACTAAGCACTGCTGACTCATCAAAAAGGCCCTTTATTCAAGTCATCAAGTTTAATAAGGTTATTTATTTAATTTTTCTGGTACATTCAGTCATCTGTCTGTACTTTTGACGTCTACATGTGCACATGTGTACCTGTGGGGTCAGCGGTTCACCGTTGCGAAGCCAGCGGTAGGTGGGCCTGGGTTTCCCCGTGGCTCTGCAGTCCCACTGTAGCTGCTCACCACTGTCCAGCTGAGAGTCATTTATCATAGTGATCCACTGGGGCATGGCTGCCAGGGAAACAGGGAGACACTGAATATTCGAAAGCCAACACACACTAGCACTATCTGTAAAAAAAAACCTCACTCACTCCCACATGCGCACACTCCCACCCTCTCAAACACACTGAGAAAATTGGCCTGAGTATTTAAACGATACAGTATTATGATTTTAATGATGATTTTAAAGTTTTTCTTGCATTTAATAAAGTATGCATGCGTACAACACAGTCTTCACTAATTGGTGTGTAAGAGGAAAAACTAGATGTTTACTAAGTGATAACTGCCACTGAGTTTATGAAGCTGAAAGTCCATCCATCACTTCAGTAACTTAAATTAGAAAGTGTTTCCTCATCATAATTAGCCAGTTTGCCATTGTAGAATCATCATAAAATCTCAAAGTGCAGCAGACACAGCTGCACTTTGTGGTTTGCTTGTGTAGCCTGGTCCTTTGCCAGAGGATTATGGATGACAGCAGAAGCAGAGATGGTATTCGATGCAAGAGCAGTTGGCAGGGGAGTAGCGGGGGCATAGTTGCGCCATCCGATGTGTTACCTTGTGTGAAACAGCGTGAGAAAATATCAATGTAATTGTATACGCTTGGCAAATTAGTGCTTATATAAATGCAAGACATATGAGCTGCAGCTTTACATGCTGCTAAAGAAAAGCACAAAAAGAAACATGTAGAAGTGGAAAAAAGGCAAAAAAAACCCAACTGTATAATTCTCTGTAACACAAATCAATGAAGTCAACCCACAGGAGTAAGGCACCTCTCTGGTTCAGTATGGCTGCTGGCACGCTTTCAGGCGTTTCTGCATTATTCACTGAGCTGAGTGTTGTTTCTATTGAGCGGAAGTACAGCAGACTGCAGGAGTGACCTCAGAGTAAGGTCCTGGCCCTGACCGCTCTTGTGATGCCCACTTCCTTACCTCGAGCCACCAGTTGAGATAATGAAGGCAGCCAGCGGCCTTGGGGAAGATGTGGTCTGATGCCCTTGGCGGGGCTCTGAGCTTTGGGGTACAAAGCAAGCTGACCTGCATGGACTGGTGTGGATTGTAATTTACACACAGCGGCCTGTAGTGTTAATCCTGCGCTCAGAAAGAGGGAGGCCTTGGTCATTCAATCAAGCCATACAGAGAAATGAAATACTGAAAGCAGGATACTGTCAAGCTGATGTTAAAGAGATGAAACAAGGGACAAAGGGACTTGCAGCTGTAAGCGTGGATCAAGCTAAAGTGTCTGATGCTGTGGTGTGTTGTCCTGTTATCCTGGCGTGCAATTCTTATTATAGTATTTCCAGAAGGCAGCAACAATGCAGCAACAATGCATTAACAATGCGCTGACATACAGCTGCATACCGTCTGTTGCTATAAAAGCCAAAATTGTAACCTCCTATTCAAATACAGTGTCTGAGTGCTATGTTGATAAATTTTATTTATCACATCATAATTTTAGTTGCTTTTGTTTATTTTATTGAGTTATTTAATGGCTATTTTTTAATTTTTTAAGGAAAACAGCAGTGAAGGCATCATTCTTGTGTAGTTGGGGTCAATCATAGCTACAGAGAGTTGAATAGAGAACTGAGGAGTGTTTGGAGCTATAGGCCTATGTGAACAAGAGCCTTATTAACTACCAGGAGCCTTATTAACTACCAGACTTCAGCAACAAACAGATTTAAGGCTTTTTTCCCCTTAGATGATTCATCAAACTTGCTCTGCCTTCATCATCTTATCATAAATTTTGAACTTTTGAACATTTTTCCCCTAATTATGTAAATACACATGTTTAAATGTATCCCTCACATGTGATTTCTCGTGCCTCTATGCTCCCTTAGCTTTAGTGGCCTTATGAAAAGTGATGCAGAGCTTTGTGCTTAGAGGAAATGTACATTTAATGTTTAAATTAAATTAAAGCTGTAATTTATTTATTTTTATTTATATTAATGTGATTTATTTTGGCTATACATTTTGTGGATTAAAAAAAAGACAAAGTTTCAGAATACTATAAAAATCAAATTGAATATCTATGAACAAGCATGAACAAAAAAATGTTTTGAATACATTCTCAATTGTCAAGTACTGGCATGCTCCATGATACACTGAAACACTTTTTGTAACAGTGTGACCCTGAGTAGCCATAGGAGAGGAAAAAAACAATCTTTAATGGAGAACATTTTGTTTCTCCAGTCGAACAGAA
Source organism: Arnoldichthys spilopterus (assembly GCA_037974385.1). Taxonomy (NCBI): domain Eukaryota; kingdom Metazoa; phylum Chordata; class Actinopteri; order Characiformes; family Lepidarchidae; genus Arnoldichthys; species Arnoldichthys spilopterus. Next base: position 17,598,591 of record JBBPDA010000021.1, on the reverse strand, counting down.
ATGGGAGCTGCTTCAGTGCCAAGTAATAAAGCGAGCTTTTTGCACATCTTGGTGAAGATAACTGGACTTTTGAAACAAAAGGGTTTAACAGTGGGAAATATCATCTTTGGCACAAGGCTTTTGCAGAAGTGATATCCGTTCCACTAGGGCAGCACTGTGAGTGGCACGGTTTCAGATCTCTTCATGGTACACTGAAGAAATAAGATTAGATATCAGATGTGCACTCCTCTGTTAATGTATTCCGTTAGTGAACCCTTCAGCATGGCATGGCTCCAAGTTGTGCTGAACAATGCGAACAAGTTCAGTGTGCGATTAGCATCCAGATGATTCCATGGTGTGTTTATCCCTGGTGCTCACTGATGTTCTCTGTAGTCCTCAAATGTTTACCATCTGATGTCTATGATTTGATCATTTTATGACTGCCAACACCTACAGAAACTGCAAACCTGTTTCTTGAAATTACATTTTCTTTACTCATGCTCTCGTCTAATATGTTTCATGCAACTCCCGAAGGGGAAAGGGAAAATGATCTTAATTTTAATGTAAAGTAATTTTAGACCACTTCTAATGGTCCACTTATCATGAAATATTCCTGCATGGTGTTGAATGATTTTGATAGGACAGTAAAGATCTGTTGCATCTCTGGTTGCCTATCAAATATTTCCTTCACAGTTTTCTGAAGGTAATTCTACCTTTTCTGTATAAATCCATCACTGCAAAACAGGGTTATGATGTGAAATTAATTGTAGACAGATTTACTGGCTTGTATTTGCTTTAAAAGGGTGGGGATAGTAACAAGAGGTTCATAATGTCTCTAACACAATGATAGTCATTTTATGACTAACCAGTAAACGTACAAATACTTTCTAAAATGTATTTTATTTCTACTTTTCCACCATAAAAGGATTTAAGTAATATTTCTGTCCAAAAAAAACTATTGCCCAACAATGTCCCAGGCATCAGGTAGTGTGTGAGTAAAAATAATCAGTATTGTTTTGTAATACCATCCTGAATGGGAGCATTTAGAAGAAATAAACTCTTCAGACAGCTGGTTCCTATCACCACTGACACTTTCAACTTATTAAGGGTCTCGACATGAATTCCTATAAAGCTGCTTTAATCATAAAATCTGTTGAAAAGCACCAAATAAGAACTGAAAACGCTAACATTTTCAATAATCTTTAAAAATTGATACCCTATATCACTAGCACTTTTTCATCATTAACAACCAAATAGTTAAAATTTGCTTAACAGCTTAAAATAGCTCTGACTTAAACTGTGCAAGGAACTCAGGACAGGACAGCATGTAAAACAGCACACGAAGACATGTAAAAAAGGCATTATTAGTCATCCGTAAACTTAAAGTACTCTACATTGCCCTCCCACCTTCTCCTAATGTTGTACTAGAGTATTGTCCAGACAATCCTTCAACATGCTCTGACACAACCTGTGTCAAACTTACACTCATAACTAACACTGCTGCCAAGATAATAGGCCCAACCTGTCAGAGCTCAACTGTAGAGTCATCACACATTTCAGTCACATAGGACACTGCACATCCACTCGACTACAAGTTCACTGTACCCCCTTCTGGGTGCAGATGGGCTCACTTTGGCAAAAGCCTGGTTCCTACAGCCTTACATCTTACATCGATGAAAAGGTTCTTAGTAGTAAAATAATATGATTTTTCTCCATAATCAAAAGTAAGGACCCCAGAATGAACTGGCTATAAGTGGAGCTTTTCTGAGCGTGTATGATACTGTATATCTGGAAAGAATGACTAAGGATGAGATGTCGGTAAAGGACCTGAAAGCTTTGGCAGTGCAATACAAACAAACACAGAAAAGAAAATCAATTGATTTTCCCTGAGTTCAGCAAGTGCAGCAAGACTATGTGTGATATCACAAACCATTGCACCTTTTGACCAGTATAAAGCTCATAAAACTGTAATTTTATAAAATCGCCAGAAGTGTACATCCATCTTCAAGCCTAGCGATGCTGCTGTTATGACATAACATACACTTAATCTATGTCCCAGCCAGTTTCCAGTGGATTGCGGAAGACAACGCTGGGTGACAAATGGGGTTCCCTGACACCAGAATTGGATCACTGTCAATGTCACCATGGGACTGGTGGGAAAATCTAGGCCAAAGGTTTTTTAGGTTGCAAAGAAAAACTAATGATGTAAAACCCCTGACATTAATTGGGTAAAAGTCATTCCCAAACAAAGCTATTTTTCATGTAAAAGCTGGTGACAGAGATCATAAGGCAAGCCAACTAGGCTTTAATTTATTCCTATGAGAAGGAGGAGGACAGTCAAATTTATGCAAAGAGAGTGAGAGTGGAAACCAAAACCACAAAAAAGAAAAAAAAAAGAAAAACTGACAGATTCTTGGCTTGCTCAAGGCGACTTTGGCTAGCTCTCTTAGTGCTAAAAGGGATGCTAGCTCTATTGAGCTCAAAGTGACATTCTACATTTATGTAGTGAAGGCCAATAACATTAAAGTAAAAAAAAACTCAAACTGTATTCAGGAGAAGGCAGCAAGTGTAAAATTTTCTTGGAAATTAAGTGTATTTGTGAAATATGAAGATACTTTTTCTCAGTTCCCCTTCCACAAACATCCACAGCAATTTACTAATTCTCCTTTTGGGTTTGATTTTATTTTGTTCTGTGGGACTGCTTCATACTCACATTCATTACTTTTTATTCTGCTTTAGGATGTTGATTTGGACAAAACAGACCTAAAAAATAATAGACACTAAAAAACTCAGTTCCTATGATAATAGAAGCTGGGCATACAAAGGCAGCCCATCTTTGGTCCTGGGCCAGCACAGTTTGGTAGCACCCCAATAAAATCTCACCTGTAGTTAGGACTCCCCATTTCACATGACCACAAACACTGTGGGGAAGAAAAGTCAAATGAAGAGCTACCTCATCTTTCCAAACGTCTGCTGAATGAACATCACTAACTTTGAGTAGAACACTCATCACCAATTCTGTTACATCAGTGAACAGATGTGCTGACTGATGGGGGAGAAGGAGGGCCAAGCTACCCACTCAGAGAGGGTGAGGTTAATTGCGCTCTGTTGGACTCCTGGTCACGGATGGAATCAACAGGGATGGAACTCTCCTGATTATAGGGCCACACCCATTAATCCTGGCAGTTGACAGATGGGTTGACCCAGGCATGCTTGAGCAGAGAATTTACCAAACTGTGCTGGACACTGACCCTCCAGGACACTGTTCCCCTTATTCAAGTTGTGTCTTTCTAAGCTACTTTTACTTGTCATTATTATCGTTGTACTACAGTCTCTCTCTCTGTGTCTCTCTGTCTCTCTTTGTCTCTCTGTCTCTCTCTCTCTCTCTCACTCTCTCTCTCTCACTCTCTCTCTCTCTCTCTCTCTCACTCTCTCTCTCTCTCAGCCAGTGCTTACTGTACACCTGGAGGTGACCTCGGAAGGCAGTGCCTCCTCGTGAATTCTCTGCCTTGCACTCGTAGCTCCCTGAATCCTCCAGCTGAATGTTGGGTATCTCTAGCACGGCCTGAGACTTGCGCAGACGGGCCTTTTTGGGAATGTTTCCATTGATCTTCCTCCAGGTGATCGTCGGGACGGGGCTGAAAGAGAAGAATGGAGAGAGCGTTGTGATAAAACACCTCCCATTCAAAAGCAATGAATAAACTCTACTCATTTCAAAAGTGTGAGCCCCATTATAAAACATTTGTGCACATGGATTCAATCTTAAAATGATGGCACATGAAAATTCATGCCCATGTAATGATTTATAAAATGGGAATTTGAGGTGAAAATGTGTATAAAATGAATGCACATTTTTAACCAGATGATCCCAACTTCACATAGTGGTCCTTTCATTGTGCTGCTGGAATTAAAGCAGTGGCTCCCAAATTTCTTATAGTGCTGTACTCCTTATGCCCCATGCATATATGTGCTCTTTACACACACACACACACACACACACACACACACACTAATGCAGAGGATATTTTGCCTCATTCTGATCCCTTTCATGTGACATTTTTTCTAGCTCTATACCTGTACATGTGGAATAACACTACATCTAAACACTGCTACTCATAAGTAATATAATCTTTTTACACCAATCCTGTGAATAACTATCCCTGTAAATATTCCTTGTTATTTTTCCACTGTTATTATACCACCTGAATCCATTTGCACTAAGCACATCAGCACCTTAGACCCCACCCCACCCCCCACCCCCCCCATATCATGGAACTGTATATAATACTTGTGCTTACCTTTTGTTTTACTTTTGTACAGGTACATTCTAGATTTTTATAGATTTTATATGCTTTTTGATTTTTTCTATTGTATATTCCTGTTTTTTAAGGCATCTAAACGCTTTGGCTTCAAACAACATTTAATTGTATTCGTACAGTGACAAAGATATCTTATCTTTTTATATGAAACATGTTTAGTCAGACAGTACTTTGCTCAAGGCTACCTCACTGGTACCTGGGTTTGGACGTGATCTTGCAACCTCCTGATCACACAAGCAAGTCCCACACCACTAGGCTACCACACCCCCTTCATGATGTTATGATAGAACACATATACAATAAAGAATAACCCTGAAAAAATTAAAGCCAATTAAAGGGCTAAGATGCTTAAAAGGGCTCTATTGGCCAATAAACACGATTCTGATTATAGGTATGAGTGACTTTAAAGTCAGATCACAGGGACGAGAAAGAGGAGCGAACTTACTTCAACCACAATGACAGTGATTAATTTAAGGGCACATATATCTATGGGGGGACAGTACAATGAACAGCATGTAACAAAATGCTCACTAATGCCTGCTACAGATGACATCACAGTAACATCATCCTCTACAGATTTAACAGCATATAAAAGATAAAAACAACAGAACACGCAATCAAATAGTTACCAGCTAAGCAATAATCAGGCTAACCCATAACTCACTACAAATGCAAACGAAACCATGTGTCTATGTGAGAAAATAACTCACACCCACAACAGCACATAATACATTGATAATACATTGATAATATATATATATATATATATATAATTTTTTAAATATATATTTTAAATGTTTTTAAATAAGGCCACAGAAGTGCCAGTTTCTGTATATGAGGATCACCCCCATAGTCCCAAAAAACAAGGTTGGGGTTGGGGGTAATGGGACCAATGCCCCTCTACTTTTTTTCAAGATAAATTCAAGCAGCTAATTGCAGTATTTCCACTTGCTTTTATATGTAAAGAGCTGCATGTTATTGTCTATTGCTGCCTCATGTTAGTACCTGCACCCCTCGCCAAACATATGCACCCTTGAACCCTTTACCACATTTAACCCAATTAAATTTCCCTGATTTAACTTGATTGTACTTTATTAAAAACAGTTTTCTGCAAAGCAGATTATTGTAATTTGAAACTCAATAGTTTAGGAACAGCTTTTTATTTTTTATTATATACATTATATATGGGCAGTGGTGGCCTAGTGGTTAGGACACTGCCTTTGAGACCTGAAGGTCTCAGGTTCGAGTCCTGGCCC
>JBBPDA010000021.1:17570161-17592872 GCA_037974385.1 Arnoldichthys spilopterus | reverse complement strand
AGCAAGGTACCGTCCCACTACACTGCTCCCCGGGCGCTGTTGATAGCTGCCCGCTGCTCCACGTGTGCACGTGTGATAGGTTAAATGCAAAGGTTGCATTTTGTTGTGGTGCTTGAGTGTGTTCACAATGACAAATAGTCACTCTCACTTTCACTTCACTTCACTCCCTAAGCTGATCAGTCTACGTGTGTTTAGTGTGTGAAGCTTTTGTTTTCTACGGAAGCTATGAAACTAATGTTGCTAACAGCTAATGAAATAGTATACCTTACCTATTAGCATTACGCTAACTGTGTTGAGATGTTAATTAATTGCAAATACATGTGCTTTTTGTGATTTATCTATGAATATTCAAAAGTACTGTACATTGCCAAAAGGCTGTAACCAAGACCTTAAGTTTGTAATTTTGCCCATTTTTAAGTATATTACACAATGTCACAAGCTGCAAAAGCATCTATTGTAGAGAACCTAACAACTAGATGTGGTTTTTGGACAAGTGTGTTAAAGACATGCAGTTACTAGATAGCTTAACTAAAGAAGCAACCTTTGGACACCAAATAAGTCTTGGAAAAATGTGTAAATTTGATGTTTGAAAAACTATTCCCTTGAGGTCCTTTAGGACAAGACATTGATATATTGTCTCTACGCTATGGAAGCTAAAGCACCTGCACTGGAGACAACACATTCGCATCTGTGAGCAAAACTACTTTCACTTGAACATACACAGTAAGTCCAGAAAAAAACCTGTGCCACCACCTGACAGGGCCAAGCAGGCACCCGACTCTGTGGTTACTGCATATCACAATAACCTAAAGACAGCTGTGCAGATAAGTGTATTCGGACACTGTCATCCATCCCTATTTGTGGCTGAGGTGGATGTGTGATGTGACCTCCTACGGTGAGATAACCCGCTCTATCAGACACCATCAGCGCTGCTCTGCACTGACGGCCCTGTCTGACAGCTTTCCAAGGATGGAAATGTGACACCATGGAAAAAGCCCCACCACACACATCAATCATCCCGCACGAAGCGAGCAAAACCGTGAGCAAAAACGGCCTATTTCAAAGCCTGCCATCCTCTTTTTGTGCCCTGGCTACATTGCTATAAGGACATGTGTGCAGTCTGAATAAAGTTTTTGAGGCCTGTCAGCTCCACCGCAACTCAAAAGGGAGGCTAGATTCCCACAGCAAGGGGCATAGGCTTAAATTAGATTTGCTTTGTTTCTACACCTGATTTGATTTGAGGGTTCAGATGGGACATTACTTGCAGAAATTGACCATGTTTAGTATATGAACATGGCTCAGTTTGAAACGGAAAAGATCTGTTTAAATGTAATTGATTGAATTTGGTGCCTCAGACCTGTAAAACAAAGGACTATTTGTCAAAAGGCTATGACAGCACTTCCTATTCTTGGCCCTAAAGTATGTCAGCAGTGCAGTTTCTCCAGCCCTAACACACTTGATTCAGCTCAGATAATTAACCAATGAGCTGAATCGAGTGTGAGCAAGGACAATGCCTCAATGCTGCAAACTCTATGTCCATACATGGAAACTGAGCTGCACTAAACAAAAAAAACAAAAAAAAACACACACACACAACTGTATTTTTGTCCGCTACATTGCTGCAATTTTTAACTCATGCAATATATTTATTATTTTATTATATTCATAATGTGCAATAACTATACCTGTATTTTTTCCTGGTGCAATATTGCTTTCTATTTCAAGCCAACACTTTGACATTTAGACCTGGAATTATGTGTATATTTTAGTGTATATGTATGTGTGTATGCATATGGTATATTTTTTTCAGGTGCCGAAACAAGTAAATTAGCAAAGTAGTGGATCAACAAAGTTATACTCTATTCCAGTTTATTCTAAATTTCCTGTTTATGATGCCATGGCAAACATCACATTAACAGCGATCAGAATAAAGCTCATTTACATGTAACAGTCTTAAAGGCACAGTATCAAAATTAATTTCTAAAGGATAAAGAGAGGTTGAAAATTTAATTTCTGGTACAAAAAAGCACAAACATAATACATGTTAAATCAAAATATATATAAAAATGTAAATTAAAGTTTGCTAAAAGAGCTTGTGCACAAGACAAGCCCCCCTCAGTGCGCCCATGTCCTTAGCATTTAACGACGCTCCAAACTGGAGCCACTGTTTCCTGTAGCTCATCTGTAAGCATAGCTTCTGATGCCAAAACTCCCCCTTCCCTCTTTATTAGACGAGGAAACTCAGTATATGATACAGAAACAAATGCATGCAAATTACAATAATAATAAAAGATACACTGCAGTGAATAAATGTAGTGATTATGTTAAGAGGAAAGAATCCCATTACTCATGGATTTCTGTCAACAAAAATGTCAGCATAGATTAAACAGCTCCTTTTAGGAGTCTTTTGCCAACGTTTTGATGGCCACACATCGCTGCTCACAGCATCTTACAGCAACTTACAAAGCATTCAGTACAAAACCGGAATCGAAAGCCATCCCAACAGACATTTCCACTGCAATGGAAACTCTATGGATAACAAACACTGTAGCACACAAAAGGACCTGGCCACCTGATGCTGCCACACATGCTGACTGACAGAGTGGGGTGGGACTAAAAGCAATCTGAAGTTCAATTTCAGACCCTATGCCTAAATAAAGATTGACATTTCCTAATAGGACACATTGATAAATCATTCATTTGGAGGTACGAGGGCGTGGAGAAAAGTTCACTGGAGGACACAATGCCATCAGCACTAAAGTGGTTAAGAGCAGTGCTTCCCAGAGTGGCACTGCATGGTACATTACATTTTCCCTAGCCTAACATTCTCATTTGGAATCAACAGTTCTGCGAACAGTTCCTTCTTTTCCCCCACCACCCCCTAGCTATAGCTGATTAGTCAATTAGATTGTCCAACGTTTCCTGCCACAGTTTGCACTACAGCAGTGAAGCTAATGTAATTAACAGGAAGTGGAATACATGCCTGAATCATCACACTTGCATAGAGGAATTTTAGAGGAATTTCACCATTGCAACATACACAGCAGCTATGCAACTATGGGAAGTTGGTGCATTTCCTCACATGACTTTCCACAACATTTCTGTTGGGTTAAGATCAGGACTTTGATTTGATCATTGAAAAACATGACCTTTGTTCTTCTTTAACCATTCTTTGGTACAATTATTTATGTCTTTAGGGTCATTGTCTTGCTGCATGCAATGCAGAGATTTGTTATGTCCAAATCTATATTTAAATCACAAAGTTCTATTTTGGCCTGTACACAAATTGATTTTCTAATTGACTTCTGGCTTGTCCTGATCTTTAGCAAACTGTAGAAGGGCAGACACATTCTTTTTGTAGAGAAACAGGTTTCTCACTTCAGCCCTATCATGCATGCTGTTGCTGTTCAGTGTTCTCCTGATAGTGGGCTATTAAATGCCCTGCTATTGGAGTGAATTTTGTTGGTCAAGCACTCCTGTAGGAGGTAACAATGGTATTGATTTCCTTTATTTGTACACAATCTGTCTGACAGTGGATTGGAGTCCAGCATCTTTAGAGATGTTTTTTTTGTAACCTATTCCAGCTTCATGAGCATTAATGACTCTTTTTCTGAGGTTCTTAGAAATCTCCTTGGTTCATACCATGACACATTTCAACAAACGTGTGATTTGAAGATCAGACTTGAAAGTGAATGAAAGTCATTGTGAACACTCAATCACACACAAAGTGCACCACAATGAAATGTGACCTCTGCATTTAACCCATCACATGTGCACAAGTGGAGCATCGGGCAGCTATGAACAGCACCCGTAAAGCCACTCAACTCCAATTGTCATCCCTTTGATTGAAAACACCTGACTCCAAATGATTTGCTAATACTAGAGATTCACATACATTTACAGCAACACATACTTTTAATACTCGATTATTTTCCTAAATATAAATGTCCATGTATATGTATTTTTGTCTCATTTGTTTAATTTGGTTCTCTTGATATACTTTTAGGACTTAGAAAAAGGAAAGGAAAAAAAAGTTTTACACTGAATCAATTTCATGGCCAAATATTGAAATCAACAATTAGCATTAAATCAATAAGTAATCCCAGTCCTACTTTGAACTCCAAGACTGTCTTGTCTGCACCACAAAATTCTTTATATGGGAAAATTTAGTAAATGTGATCTTGGTCAAAAGAGTTCATTTTGCTACTACAGGTTTATGCCTATGACGGGATTGTCAGTGAGTTAATAAGACGAGTCAGGTATGTAGCAGGGGTAACATTCAAAAGGTGTGTCTTTATTATTTAGGGAACCTGGAATGAGGAACATTGGTTTAGAGTACAAAGAGACTAGAGGCAAGGTTCAAGCAAAGTCTCTTGTTTGCTGAGCAGAATGTTAGCTCTTCATGAAGTGCATCTGAAATGAAGTCAGAGAGGTGAACAAGAATACCTACAGCAATGTCTATAGGTTTAATAATGACTTATTATTCAAATGTGGATAATTAATTGCAAATGGCTGTCCCCTCACAAAAAGAGCTTGTGCCAGCACTGTAAACAATTATTGGGTGCTTAGAACAGTGGAGATTAGAAGCTGTTTGCTTTTAAGATAGGCCATGTAGACGCTTAAATCAGAGCAAATAATGAATATAAACAAAGCATGGTGACATAGGATTATATTCCAAAATGAGAAGCTGTATTGTTTTATGCAAAGCATTATGTTGGTTCTACATTACAGATAAAGCCACAGCAGCAAAATAAGAGGCCAGCAAGCTGCTTCATATTGTTGAGTTTAAGTAACACTGAACATTTTCAAAAGATTCCTTTTAGTCTACATGTTTCTTGAGTTAGAAGTGTTGCCATCTTGAAGGTATATATACATATATACACATTTTATTTTGTTCTAGCAAGATATTTTAAGTGTGCAGCTTGCTAATTATTGGGGTTTGGTAATCTTAAATAGACTTGCTTACATGTGCTTTTTGTATTATCTAGGTGGTAAAAGTCGACATGTAACCCATTATCTAGGTACTCTTAGTAGTATAGTATAGGACATATAGGTCTTTAAACTAAAAGTTTAAGTATCTGAATTAACAACGCAATTTGAGCTACGAGACAACATTGCTAACAAACACAAGGACTCAATAGTCATATGATTTTTTCTCTCTAAATAAATCCATCAAACTTCTCTTAACCCACAAACCACATCCAGCTTTTCGTTAACAGACTTTTTGATGTGATTTATGACACAATTTGACTTACTAATAGCTATCAAAAAATCAACATGTACCAAACACTCTGTGCAGCCATATTAAGCAGCACGGTCTGTTTTCACAAACCAAATTAGGAATGTGAAATGCATGTGACAATGACCATCATAAATATGGATTTGACCCAAAATCAGTGCTGAAGACGAGTTTTTGAACACCAGCCTTGGTGTTGTCTGAAATGGCTGCCTGTGAAATGGCTCACAGAGAGTCATACGGAGTCTTAAACCCCAACCAAAATTGGCAAATCTGCACCACCTTAATGAAAAGCTTAGATGAAAGACATTTCAGTATTTTCACAGAAATAATTGGGCCAACTATTTTTAAATAGACAATGTTACCCATATTAGCATTATTTAGTGTTACTAAATAGGAAAATATGGCTAATCATCTACATCTGGATTTAAGTGGAAAAAGATTTTTTTGTCACTCCATTACTTTAATAACTGCTCATTTCATTACCTGGCTAGCAAAAAATGATAATTCAAAAAGTCATACAATTAAAAAATACAACTGTTCTGCCAATCAAATACTATCAAATACTGGCACATTAAAAGGCTGGGGAAAATTGCATTATCAATGTAAAATTTTCATATGACACTGGCATATAAAATAGACCAGAGTATGGATATTTAGGCTTAACAAGGCCAGATATTACTGTTTTATCACTGCAACCACATTAGAAAGTATTTTAGATTATTAACAAACTCCATCATAATTAAATGAAGTTGAATGGTGTCACACAATTTAGACATTCGTCATAATAAAAATTGATAGCGAGTAACAACATGCTACAACAAAACAAAGGAAAATAGCACTTTGTACAGATGCAACAGCTTTAGTACTTCAAAATCAATGCATTTATTTAGTTCTAGGGTGTCTCTTGTGTATATTTCACGTATCCATTCTATATCTGTTGTTGTTAATGTGCATTTTGTTAGCTTTTACTTTCATTTTGATGTATAGAAATCTCCAAACAAACGGGGAAAAAAAAGTTCGAAGTCAGTATGTTATACAGTATTCAAAGAAGACGCTTTCAGCAATCTTCAGCATGAGGCCTGTCAACATATGCAGCTCTGAAATAGTTCAGAATGCTCCTAAACAGACGTGCTTCTTTGCATTAGTCAGCTGCGGGCCATTCACTTTTAATGATGCTACAGTAAGGCCTCTATTGCACATAACCTGCTGCAGACGCACTAGTCAGAGTGCTTTTCTTCCCTCTGGCAATCTGCTTGCACTGACCAACTCCATTTGTCATTGAAGGATCCTTGGCCAAACGTGGACATAATGGAGATTAAAAGCACTCTGCAAAGCCTGGTGTGCAAAGATCTCTTTTTCACCCCACCTCTTTGCACTCTCTCTTCTCTCTTTCTTTCTCTCTTACTCACTCGCTCTCCCCCTCCCTCTCTTGCCTCAGTCTTTGCCACTCACCCACTCCACTCTCTGATCTCAAAACTATTACTAGAATATGGTGTTCCCCAGGGCTCAATACTAGCACCATTTCCATTCCAATAACATGCCAATAAGCCAAATTGCTACTCCTGTACACCAAGTGGGGCATGCAATTTGTACTACTCGATGCTCATTTGACATCAGATAAGATGCACGTAAAAACAGTCTTGTTCCTGGGAATATTTTATCCCAGGAGGAGGAAATGAGGCTTCTCTCCAAAACAAATTGGTGACAGCATAAACGGGTCACAATTATGATGAATAACTAAGTATGGCAGATCCAGGTTTCTTCTCAGAGAGTAAGGAGTATTTTGTGTGTCTAGCAGTGTGTCACCTTGAAAGTGATGTGGTGGGGATGAGGGGTAGAAGAATGAAAGAACAGAGGGGGAGAGGAGGAGAATTCCATAAGTACTTACTTCCCAAGGGCAAAGCACTCCAGCCGCACCGTCACTCCTTTTGCTGCCAGGACTGTCGGAGGGAAATGCACCTCGATTTTAGGCTCATACTCCCCCATTACGCCTAGAACACACACACACACGCACACACACACACACACACACAGAGAAAGCAGTTGAATGAACAAGGGATCTCCTGAACACAACATACGTTAGCAAAAGTGGAGTAGACTTTATTCCTTCTTCATGCTGTAAAAAGCCTGAAGATTCGAACAGACCCAGCAGATGCTCAGCTACTAGAAGTCTAAGTTACTGCAAGTGATAACAAAAGCACATAGACAATTTAAATAAATTCTCATTGAAAGAGAACATTGAAAAAGAAGTGTGGATTCTACATCATTCGATACCACATTCCTTTGATACCAAGAACTAAGAGAAATATTTTATAATGATTCAAATTTGATACAAAAATTTGTCATACACCTCATCACAACTAAGTGTGACTTGCTTATACCCATTCACACGTGGAGCAGCAGGGCAGCTACCAACAGCACCCAAGAGCAGTGTGACGGTACCTTGCTTAAGGATATCTCAGTGGTACCTGGGCCGGGACTTGAAACTGCCACCCTCACATCACAAGGGCAAGTCCCTAACCACTAGGCCACAACTGCCACTGCAACATGTACAAAACTGGGTTTAAGTTACACACCAGTACAAGCCCAGCATCCTACACTAGACCTTAAGGAAAACTGCTTGGATCTGTAACATGATGAAATTGTTGTTGCCGTGGATAAGAGTGTCCATGCATGAATGAACACATTAAGAAATGAAATGTAAATTAAATAAGTGTTTATCATTACGAAATGATGTCATTTCATAACTGGTATAACATAACAATAGAATAAATCTACTATCCTGAGAGAGACCCTATTCAGACCCCAACATCATCTTTTTCCCCGTTGTCCAAAGCATCTCCAAACCGTTTTGAAAGCAGTGAAGCTGAAATAAGCAAACAGTTCTTACCAAAAAGTCTCTAGGAGGGGCTCTTTAGTAGGGTCCATCATCACTGTTACAGCTACCTAGAGAGCCCCTCCTCTCCCCTCCTGCCCGAGGGCTCTCTGCTAGTGCCGCAGGAGCCAGCAGGCCTCTAAATCACTGGCTTCCCGGCAGTGAGACTGGCACATTACTCACACCTTCTGCTCCTCTCCTTCCATATACCACCCTGGTGCCTACCCACGGGCTCCCTGCAACACCTGCCTCATTAATTAAGTGCCATGGCAGAAAACGTGTGTTCCAGATATAGCGAGAGAACTTTTTTTTTCTTTTTGCAAGTCTAGGTGCTTTGTAAAATTAGTTAGAGGTTTGAGGTTATCTCAGTATACTCACTCATACACAAACTCAACATAATGTGTCACTTCGGCAAGGCAGCTACAAGGGACATATTGAGGACACGCTGCAATTGTAAAAGCCAAAAGAACGGGCAAATATTGAAAAAGTACACATTGACGCTAAAGTTGTATTCTAAGCTGAAGCAGTTTTCAACTTAGGGTTTGCATGTGGAGTTTTAGCTTTGTGTGTTAAAACATTTTTTTTTAGCAGAATGTTACCCAGTGTCTATTGCACTGTATAGAAGAAATGATAAAACATATTTTTAGATATTACTACTCAAAAAACGTCTTCTTTTTCTTCTTCTTGTTCTCTGTCTTCATCATTTTGGCATGAGTTTTTGATCAAAAAAGTGTGTGAGGCAAAAGTTATGTTATACATTTCATCAGTTTTTTCATCCATAGACATTAGACAGGCTGTAATTGCATTTTGTGCAATATAGAACTATTTTTTAAAGACAACAGTGAATAGTTTCCACTGAGTAATGCTATAAAAGATTTTATGAATTTTACGATTTTACGAATGATGCCGATTACATTCACTGCAGTAGTCGTGGTACTGTGACATCAAGGGTAGGTGATGCACCTGCAATAGCAGAACACTTAGGCAGCCACGTATCAGAGATTTTGTATACAGTGATTTTACAAAGGTTTTGTGTATACATAGCTTCTAAAGGACCTGCTCTACATTTGATGAGTTACACAAAGCACCTACAATATCTTGCCTGATAGAGTCAGAGCACAGAGCCTTCATTTTGGATACCTATGCTTAAATGCGAAAAAAGGTTTTTCCATTTCCAACATTGCAAAAAAAATATTTTGTCAAATTATCTGAAAAGCCACCTTATGCAAGCATAAAAACTTTATGTGATATATGAGAGGACATTTTGGAAACACGTGTTTCCATAGCTCACACTTTTAAAGATTCATGGAAACCAGCCTATTGACAAAACCTCACAGATTAATCATATATCCAGAAATTTACATATCCATTGTTTCCTCTGATTTCAAATATAACAATAAGAAGGGTACTCTGGTAACAGTCTCTAATCTTCTGGGCAGACAAACTCAATACAGGAACATTGCTGTGAGGATTTTATTGCATTTAACCACAACAGCATTAGTAAAGTCAGATACTGGTGCAGATCATGGGTTCTGGCTCAAACACCACTCCAACTCATCTCAAAGGTGCTCCATCACTCCAAAGAACATAGTTCCATGTTGGGGTTGCATTCAGCTGTGGAGCATTAGACCATGAGAATAAAGCGTCTCTTTATTTCACGATCCTTTTAATTCACTGCTTGAAACTTTAATGTGAGCTTCATTAAAACGTTCTAGAGTTTGTTTAAGTGCTTCGTCCATCTGAGCGTTGCAAAGAATCAGGCCCATTTCTCTCCAGTTGTAGCAGATCAAGCATGGCAGGCTTGCTAGCCGAAATGATTTTGCAACTACATAACACTGGCTGGAGGCAAGCAAGAAAAAAAAAAGTGTTTGTCATGTCAAAATAAATAAATAAATAAATAAATAAATCTCCCAGAAAACAGAGCCTAATTGACGTGTAAAATTCTGCAGAGCACAGTGCCAACTGGCAGTTCCCTCCTCTAGTCTTAGCCGGGGGCCATGCTTCTTCTGTGTATTCATCAGGATCTTAAGGAGCCACCCATATCCATTTGCAGGGAGAGATAATGTCAGATTGCGCTGAGAAATCTCTTCGTTATGAAAGAACGCGCTTCCATTGGGGAGCCTAATTATCATCATCAGCCTTATTAAACTAAACTATGAATTTTGCATGAGAATGTGCCACTCCTTTTCTCTCATTATAGCAGTTACGTCTCTACCTCTTTCACTGCATCCCAGGCTATTTCATCCTTAATCATAATAGCAATAATAATGATTATTATTTTAACAAACTGTTTGCACAGCCCATTTCATACAAGAAAAAGTGAGTTACAGTAAAAATAGAAAATGCCCATAAACTGGTTTATGTGTAGCATACACAGGTGCAAGGCAAGTGAAACGGGTGCTGCTTTTGTGTTAAAGAAGAATAGAACTAGTATAGCTGGGAAATCATATAGGGAGAAAGGATATTTCACTGCTGAGATGCAGGCTGCAATGCCTGTGCAAGAAATGCTATGACTGGCTTCTTTTTTTCCCTCCCAAACCCTTTTTTCAATTTCAATCTCAATCTCCCTGCTTGTTACACATTTATGGCTCCAAAGCAACCCTCCGTGTATAATGAATTTGCAATGTTTTACCGCTCTATGCAGCTACATATTCTGCCCATATCATATTTAATGTCTGGAGAGGCTGAAATTGATAGGAAAGAGTCCTGGGATGGCTGAGCTGAAACAAACAGCATAGTGCATGGTGTTGCAATGCCTATTTTCAAATCACAATTTAATCCATTTATTAAGATGAAATGAGGTAGTTTGGTGCAAGGCAATTTTCCTTTTCTTTTGTTGCACCATGCAGAACAATTACCTGATGAAAGTCCTGGGCATCCATCAGCACCTCAAAGCTTTTTAAATCCTGCAGCTGATGAAAAAAGGCATTATTCCATTGCTGAGCTTCAAGTCTACATTCTAATCAGTAAATCAAACCATAATACTGTTCGGGGAAAAACACAAATTGAGGGCAGAGTCAGAGATGTATGGCCATCTTCATGAGCAAAAGTGATGGTGGAAAAACTCATTGGAGTGTTGGGATATCTGGAGTAAAGCAAATTGGACAAATTTGAAGTGAGATGGCTTTTTAACCCTTAGAAGTGAAAGCTATTACTACAGTGGGGTAAATAAATAAAAGTGAAACTATAATAATAATAATAATAATATTAATAATAATAGTAACCATAATAATAAAAAAAATAATAATAATACATGTATTATTATTATTATTATTATTATTATTATTATTATTATTATTATTATTATTATTATTATTAAAAGTCTGTCTACATTGGGACATTGGGACACACACATGCTGACTGAGTACCATTTAAAAAGAAATACCTGAACTTATCAAAATTAAAATAACTTATAATAGTAAAATTAACCTGATTAATTTTCTAAGTGTTAATATTCTCATCCTATTTAAGAAACAACCCTAAAAAAGCAATGGCAAAAGTGGCATGACTGTTTGCATAGGTCTAATCATTAGGAGTTTGATCCCTGATGGTGCTGCAGCCTTCTGTGTTTAGGTAGAATGGGTGGGTAGAATGGCCCTCCCCCTTTTTGACAGTCTGCATCACTGCATTAGCATCAGTTTGAAAAGATGCGGTAACTGGCCCTCTCTGTGTTGTTGATATTATGTGACTGGTAGCTCTAGCTAATGGGTGGAAACTGAGATAAATACATTTGGCAGAAATGTGTAAAAATTCAGCATGGAAACACTAATAGTGAGCAGTAATATCCTAGTGATTAGGACATTGCCCTTCGGACCTGAAGGTCGCAGGTTCATGTCTCGGCCTGGGCACCACTGAGGTACCCTTGAGCAAGGTACCGTCCCGCTACACTGCTCCATAGGCACTGCTGATAGCTGCCCGCTGCCCCATGTGTGCACGCCTGATGGGTTAAATGCAAAGGTCATGTTTCGTTGTGGTGCTTGTGTGTGTTCACAATGACAAATAATCACTTTCACTAATTGTGCATTAAAATGTGCAGAAGGATATGGAGTCTTCTTTAGGTTTTTCATGTCTCATAAGGGTCTGAGACCAAATGAGCAATGAGAATATCTAAAACAAGCTTACAATAGTTGTAAATATTGTTTTTAAGGGAAGTGATGAGAATGCTTATTTAAGTGCTGATGCAGAAACACTTATGAATATTTAAAAATGTTTATGTTAAAATGTTCATCCCAGTATCACTGGATACAAACAGTACACAAGATATTAAGTGCTATACTGATGTACAGTGTAATGTAGGTGAAATGTGGAAATAAATGTCTGGAAATTCTGTAGTTTTTGTTATATAAGCCCCTTTTGATTTTTTGTGTTAAATGAACACCAGTACAGTCTATACAGTATATCTTATTATATGTTTGTTTCACGATCAAGGGCATAAGGGAACAAATCTCTCCATAAATGACTGATTAACAACCAAAGCAGCATGGTTTGACCTCCCAGGAAGTCACGTCGTGAGCACTGACCCTCTAAGATCCAAGGCCAGGAAAGATACCGGTGATTGTGGGCTCTGCACATATTTTGCAGGCTAGTGAACTCAGGCCTCGATTCACGAAGACTTATTGTTGTATCCATGCCACATCTCTCAGAGCTCGATTCATCAAGCAGCAGAGATGGCGGCCTCCCTATGCAGCTTCTGATCGGGCGGGGAAGATGCATGACTTACCCCGGAGGTGCAGCCAGGCACAGATGCAGCTGGGCACCTTTGATTAAGAGCGCCTTAGCGATGGGAAGGACAGAGGTGAAGCTACTCTGAGATGAGCCTCTCCTCGAGCTAATTAGCATTCTAGCTGACAGAGAAGAACACAGGACTTGCTGGGTTTAAAGTCACCGTGCTGTGTCAAGCCAGAAGCTGTACTACACCTGTATATTTAAGTCAAATATATACAGTTTTTCCCTCCCAAAGCTAATCAGAGAAGGTAATACAGTTATTGAAGCATTGCATTTCCATGGGTCTTGAATCTCTCTCTGGTGACTAGTCATAAGTATGTCTCATAGAACTTTAGATTCAAATATCCCACCCTCTTTGCCTATACATAAAGGTTATCTCCTCCAACAAATGACACATACAATGTTTTCGTCACTATTATAATTTAAATAAACTAAAAATCAATCAATTACATAAAAATTTAAGTACACCCTCAAGTTATAAAAATTAGAATCAGATGGTTCAGATTTGAATTAGAACCTCCTGCAGGTGGACCCTGTGCCTGGCTTTTTAAAAAAAGAACCTCATACCAACTGCGAAGCATGGTGGTGGAAATGCTATGGTTTAGGTTGCTTTGCTGCTATAGGAACAGGGCAGCTTGCTGTCATTGATTCAGCTATGAAAACAATGAAAACAAATTTAACCAAAGGCCATCTGAACCTTGTTAAAGTATTGTAGCAGGGTTTGGAAAGGGCAGAACATGCAGAAAAACCCTCTACATTTTGCAATTGAAAGAAGTTGAATGTAAATGTGGTCAAAAATTCCAGCAAGCTAATGTCAGAGACTGGTAGAGAATTTTACAAAAAAACCCACAAGAAGATATTTCTGCTAAAGGAAGCAAACAAATAAATCACAGTGTTAGATAAGACTACTTTTTCTTGCTTAATTACCTTCCTAAGTCTAGATCACCTCTATCTTCAGTGCATGAAATGTTTACTTGTTTGAATATTTGAAAACATTCAACAATTTTCATACAATGTACTTACTTTTTATATGACTAAATTAAATATTTTGTGACTGAGGAAAGACTAATGCACACATCACCTACATCAGACTCTTGCTGCTATCAGAACTAAGTGTGCCACGAATCCTTGTTTAAGTACATGCATAAGCTATTGCAAACATTTACAATGTATGGCTTTCTAACACAACCTATTAACAAATCAAGGAAGAAACAATGCAACTGCTTGGGCCTCTGCTGTTCGAGATGCAGTGGCCTGCTTTAGCATTCACACTATAAATGTATGTGGTCCTATCTGCCAATGACCATCTCCAAAGTTGGTTTCAGTGATCAGATCATAACGATCACTCCTGTACTTAGTGAAGTCCACGTATACTAAATGAAGATGGTTGAAACAAAATGTCAGGTGTGACCAAGGTCATAAAATGGTTAAAAGTCTGTTGAAAAAACTAAAAACCTGAAGCTTGAATATTCTCTGTCATATGCAGAAGCCATAATAAACAGTAAATGTGCTTTAAAATCGAGGGGAACCCAAGCTTCTGCATTTCATATAAGAAACTACTGAAAGTGAAGTGAAAGTGACATTGTGTCATTGTGAGCAAACCCCATCACATAAAGTGCACCACAATAAAACGTGACCTCTGCATTTAACCCATCCACATGTGGAGCAGCGGGCAGCAATCAACAGAGTCCAGGGAGCAGTGTGGCAGGACAATACCTTGCTCAAGGGTCCGTCAATGGTACCTGCAACCTTCCAATCACATGGGCAAGTCCCTAACCACTTGGCTACCACTGTCCAACTGACTAACTTTAGATTATTTCAGTTTGCATAAAGCTGGTTGATGTGGAAGCATCCACTGCTTGTTAGACACATTAGCTTTGTAGCTGCGGTGGAAAAAAATGATGGACTACATTATGTAGAAAAACATAGTACACACTTGATTTATTGTTGAACTATACCTTTAAGAGTTAAGGCCTTTTGTTGTCCTTTGTTTACAGTATGCGCGCCGTGGTAGCAGTGCTGGTGGAATGATTTTAACAAATGTGTAAACGCCATCCACAAAAGGTTGAAGTGTCTGGTGTGTAAGCGCTTTTAAGACAAATGCTTTTGTTGATGCCATTTATTTAAGCAGTCGGTACAGAACTATTTTCTCTCCGTTGCTCTGTGTGCTTGTGCTTGTCAGGTGACCCATGTAAAGGAAGCAAGTAAGGTTCACTGAGAAACAGCAATAGCAGTAGTTCAGAACTGTGTGAAAGCTAAACTCAGTGTGAGTGCAGTGTTAACTGAGGTATATGAAAAATGTCATGTTGTTGATATTGCTTTAATGTAAATAGAAATCACATGGCACCGAAAGGTGGTTTTTGACAGGTGTTCTTATAGATTTGTCCAGTCAAATGTATCACAAACTTTTTAGCAAATTTTCCAAAAAGATGGCAAAAGAAAATTAATTAAATAATTAATAAGTGTTCCCATGCACCACGGGGCAACAGACAAGAGCATAGCTCAACGTGCTAGATAAAGGAACTTGATCCTTTATTAGCTCTCGGTAGAGCAGTCTGGATATCCCTCTGTCAGCTGTACATGGCTGTAGCAATAACACTTCAGAGACACTGGGCAGAATGGGCAGTGGTTATTTAATGAGGGGCAAAATCTCCGTCCCATTTCACTGTCACACCCCGCTGCCGCTGTGACAGTCTGCGTGCACCACTGAGAATTTTAATCCGCCGTCATGTTTGCTATTGCCAGATGGAGCAGAAACATACAACTTTTGTTCTCTTTGTGCTATCACCACTTAGACACTCAGAAATGAACCAACGTGTTCACGTCATGCATAAGAAAGAAAAAGAAAAAGAAAATCATAAAAAGCTTCTTTTACAATATTTATACTTTCCATCCAAGTTTTTTAAGTGCATTTTTGAAATTACATGGCTTTTTCAAAATTAGCATGAACGTGCTGCTGGAAGTTAGCCATAGGTATGCTAGGATAGCTATTCATGTATGAGCTTAATGGCATTTGTGTGTGGCTGTCTGAAGCTACTAAGGGATGCAAGTTCATCGGGGGAAAAAGATGACAAAGTTGCAGGCAGGGGGTTAATCGTGTTGATTTCTGTAGAGAATTTTGAAGAATACAAAGAAGTTGACCTCTGCAGCCAAAGTGCACACTCAGCCTTAGCATAAGCATATTTTAAAATGATATTAGCAAGCCTAATATTGTTATAACCACACAATAATAATAAAACCGTTTTGGAATATAAGACTAATTGATCACCATGTGGACATTTAGCTAAAACGGATGTATATTAAATAATGGCCTCCCAGAGACGGCCCTCTTCAGCTTTTTTTTGGACAGAATTCAGAAGCGTGAATCTCATTAGATTTCACAAGAGTCTGTCCATGCAGACCAGGACCCACCACCCCCATTTCAAATACTCTTTGGATCTTGACAAATAACACATATGACCTACTTTGTATTTTAAGCAGCAGTTTTTGCTGAAAAATGACACATTTGCATCCCTGTACTAAGAATAACATTAAAGAGGTTCACAAGTTAGTCCAGACATTGTTTGACACTGTAATATGCTGTGGCCCCATTCCAATGCAGCGTGGAGACAAAGCCTACTGCTGGATGTTCAAATAGTGCTCTGAAACCAAAGAGAGTTTCATAGACAATAGGTCTACATTTGAGAGGAAGCCTGGTCCCTCAGCTCAGGATGGTATCCACCTCTTGCAGAATGGTGCTACTCTCATTTCCTGCAGCATAGTCTGAAGTCTGCCAGATATATGGATAGTAAGGCAGATAGCTACTGCTGACAAATCATGGCTGAGGCCTAAAAAACTGGAGAAAGACTGGCTAATCAGAGCATCTACTTAGCCACTTAGTTTTTAAGACCATATGTGTTCCCCAAACCACATAGAGGTAGAAACACTGAAAAAGTTTGTTCTAACAATTTAATTAACATCTACTTTCTTGAACAACTTGCAGCGACAGCACCTTATATCTAAAGTTGAAAAATCACTCACGCATGAAATACAGTCCGTTATACAGTGGGTTCCAATAATCATGACTCATTTCCCTCTCCTTAGAAAGAAACAGAAAACTGGTTGACTCAAAATACACTTACAGTAAAAGCCAATGTGGAGTTTTTTAAAGTATCTGCAGCAGATAGAGGTTAGGTTGAAAAATGCTGGAGAATTATTTAACAACTTTATGTGGTTTGAAAGGTGTTCAAGGATACTGTAGACAGTACACTTCGGCAGAGACCACCTAAAGAACTTACATCATCTGTACATCATCTTTAATCCAAATACACAGGTACTTTCTGATGCACAGCTTCTGATCATTTTCATTCACCAGCTACATGTGGAAAATCTGCAAAGTCTTATTTGATTTATTACTTGTAAAATGCTGTCTTTGTGGTTTTACGTTGTGTTTGTGCAGCTGAGTGAACTTAAATGCCACAAAAGCATAAGCTCTGTAAGGACAAACGGACTAAAAGGCCAATAGGACTTCTATGTAAAATCACTGTCATGAAAAAACCTTATTTCTGAAATTGTTACAATTAAGAGGAATGAAGGAAAAAAAGCCCAAGGACCCCCAGGCATCCCCAGGTCTTCGGTATTGCAGCTTAAACAGTAGTTGCAGCTATAAAACTGTACGTTTGTCCTTTACATATAACAGTTTGTAAGTGAAAAGTGATTTAGTCTATTTAACTTCACTAATAGTTATAGTTCATGTTTTAAAGTGCATGATGTATACTGAATTTTCCAAAATTTAAAAACTTTAGGAAAGATTTAGTCCCACTTACATTTAGCAAAATCAAATCGCTCATTCGAATGATGCACATGTTCTGAGATTTCTGAGAAATCCAGTTCTAAGGTCCATCTTTAACTGTGTTTCTCATAATAATCTCAAAATAATTTCTCTAAATTACTTTGTGGATTATTAGTGGTACCCTAGTGCTTAGGACATTACCCTAGAAAACTGAAGGTAACAGGTTCAAGTCCTGGCCAGGGGACCACTGAGGTACCCTTGAGCAAAGTAACGGCCCGTTAATAGCTGCCTGCTGCTCCATGTGTATATGTGTGGTGGGTTAAATGCAGAGGTTACATTGCTTAAATGTATTCACAATGACAGTCACTTTCAAAGTTTAGAAGAAAATGATCAGCTTACAAAATAGACTGCATTCATGAAATTGCACATATTATTTTCTGACTCTGTTATAAAAGATTTTACAGTAGGACTTCTTTAGATATTGCTCACAGCTGGATATCTGCTAGACTTTGCCCCTAAATAAAAATTCCATTAATCTCTGATCTCTAAACTCTTTTTTAAGGAGTGCATTTTCACAATGAAACAACCCTTAATTCTAACAGCAGCCAAATCAAAGTTCTTATGTTTTAAATATGCAAATCTAAGCAGATAATGTCTTATTTGCATTTCAAAATGTTTTTTTTTTTTTTTTTTTTTACAAAAATTCTAATAAATCAGTTCATCAGCTATGAACTGAAGATTGACTGTGATATCTATTGTTTTAAGAAATCATCCTTTTCACCTGTAGTGTCTCACCTCAATATCTCTTTGCTGTGTCTGTGTTGTACAGTTGGGTACAATAGATATGCAATAACATTGAAGCATTTCTTTGTACTTAGATGGGAACAGATAACCACTTGACTCCAATTATGATAAAAGCATGTAGGAAGTTTCTTCAGCATCTGCTGCAGATAGAGCTTAAGTTGAAAAATGGTGAAGTATATTTAAACACCCAGATTGCACACTTTTCTTATCTTTTTTCTTTTTTCCCCTGAGGTCCACTTATATGTAGACCATTTGTGTGGTTTTATAGAACAAACGCAGTCACAATTCATCTTCACATGACCATTTTCCACTCACTCAATATCCTTTACACATAAATAGGCTGGTTTTTTTTTACCTTGCCTTTAAGACTCATATGATGTAAATGATCTCTTTCTGATTAGATGCCACATTTTGGGACTCATTCAAAAAGAGGCCCAGGCTAAAACTCTCAGAATTTCAACATGAATGGATGGGGTTAAACAGCTGTAGGCTGAATAGACAGATGTGTGTAAATGTAATGGATTTACTGACGTGTCTGAGGGAAGTGTATGATGATACCCTACTGCTGGACAGCAGCTCTTCTAGGGAGTGCCAACAGACGTGGCTGGTGGTTTTGGGTTTATTTGCTGGTGCCAAAGTCATTTTCAGCTTTTTAGGCCACAGATTAAGCTGCTGAATATGTGCGAGGCATTCTACACAAGGGTTGCCAAGAGGATAATGTGTGCGTGGGGCGGCCACTGCGAATAAAGATTCACATCAGCTATGCTCGTGTTCCGGGTGACTACCCTCTCCCTGAACCTCCGACAGACCGCCTGCGTGGCTATTTGCAGAGGCAGCTGACGCAAGGACGTTTGGTGCACTTGTGCCACCTGTGGCGCCAACATATTGGTCTGGCTTTTCTCCACCATCTCTCGCATTCTCCGTCTCTCTCGGTCTTTCTCTTCTCTCAGTACATCACTCTCCCTCTTTTTCTCTCTCTCTCATTCATCTACCTGAGCCTGACACAGCTCACATTTTCCATCCTCGCTAATGAGACGTCTAAATCCGGTTTAGCATGCTAATGCGCTTAGCATTTTGTACATCTCTGCTGAACGTTTCCTCACAACAAGGTTATGCAAATCCCACAGCCAATGGGGGGGTGCTGGAGGGAACTGGGAACCTTCAGCCTGTGTAGGAAGCTCTGGAGACTTCTGTGAGCCTGCATGTCCTTTCAGTTGAATTGCACTGGCATGGCAGCTATGCAGCACCTGACATTGAAGCGCACCTGCAGCAGGTGATGGACGCTTGTCTGTGTAGTCGGATGGAAAGAAAAAAAAAAGAAAAGGCCTGGAGCGACAGCAGGGGAGGGTTTGGCTCTCCCCCACCCTAGGGCCCCGGGGAGGTGGCTATAAAAAGAGCCGAGGCTCATTCATGAAGAGGACCATTGATTCGGTTAATTTTATGCCGGAAAATGATTTCCCTGATGGCCACCCGCACCAGGACGCATTGTACATGGAGAAAGAAGCCCTAAAGCTAACGATAAAGCACTGTGTGCTAGCTGTTTAGGAGCACTGTTTGGAATTCATGACACTTTTTACTTTGGCCCTGGATGCCTCAGGCTCAGGCAGCAGTAAAGAGAGAGAGAGAAAGACAATGAGGGAGAGCGCGAGAGCAAGAGTGTGAGCAAAAGAGAGAAAGAGGAAGAGCAAGACAGAGAGAGGGAGGACATCACCTACAGATCTCAGTAGTGCTTACATCATCTTAAAGACAAAATACACAGACTCTTGCAACTTTTTGATGCACGTTTGACACCGCAATTTTCATTCACCAACCACACGTGACGATTGGAAAGCTGTAAAGTGTTCTTTGATGTGAGGTGAAGTGCTTTAAAAGTTGCATTTGTGCAGCAAAAATGTACTTAAATGCCACAAAATAATAAGCCCTGTAAGGACAAACAGGACTAGATGGCCTTTGTGATTTAGCTAACCTAAAATTGTAGCTTTGACGGAGAAGCAGAAACCAATATTAACTAAGTTATTTCTTCATAATGTCAATGTTCAAATGTAAAGCAATGAAAGAAATAAAAATTCCCCAACAGCAACAATAATCACAAGAGTCTCATGTCTAAACACCCCGGGTCAAATTTAAATATTTGTTGATTTTGTTGTATATACTCTGATATATCTTCAAAGTCAAAGTAAACTGTGTTACCCAAGCTATACTAGTGACAAAATAAAACGAGAAGACGGGGCTCCAGTTTTACAGTAAACTTCTACAGGCACATGTGCATTTTACTGCACAAATTCTGTTTATTTGTTTAGTTTGATATATTGTAGAAAACAGAACACTGAGGTACACAGTTACCTGTCAGTGGTGTCAATGTTATGGCTGATTGGTGTATACCCTCTATATGTATCTCTTTCATTACGAGGCCACTTGTCAGTGGGGTGGGATATGTTAGGAAGCAAGTGAACATAATTTCTTGAAGTTGATGTATTGGAAGCAGGACACTTGGGCGAGTGTAAGGATCTGAGCCACTTCAGAAGAGCTACTGAGGTTTAAAAAGTGAATGCTGACTCTGATAGAAAGGGGTCAGAACACACAGTGCACCACAGCCAGAGCTGTCACAGCAGCATGAGGGAGCTACTCAGTTATATTCAATATAGTGTGGCTACTAATTGTAGACAGCAACAAAACGTTTAAAGTGAAGTTTAGTTCACTTCAGGAGTGCAGGCAGGGCAGCATGAGAGAAAACAACTTTTATAACTTTCTATTTTTACTTTGAATGGACACTGTGATCAGTGATGTTTTCTCTTTATAGCTCAGTGTGCCGTTTTAGCTTGTTAGCATAACAAATCGTGTGGTACGTAGGTGGATTGGCATAAAAAGAAAGATCAAGCAGGAAAGCATGTTTGATGTGATTATTAACAATACTGTGGGGAAACAAGAATTGTACTGTTTACTATGGACATGTATTGATATTTGGATAAGAGCTCAGAGAAAATAAAAAAAATTAAAACATTATTTCCTCCCCAATTATGTTAAAAATATAATAATATACAATAAACAGTAATAATTATTTATTTGTATGTTCTGTGCAGAGGGTCTGTCTTTTTTTTAAATCATGAAAAAACATAAATTTCACTAGGGGTGCCCAAACCTTTGCACGTATTGAGAATTCCTGTCATGCCGTAGATCTGCCAGTGCGAACTGGCCCGTACCGAGCTGCCTGGGTTTTTCTAAGGACGTGAGGTGTCCGGGGTGGGTCAGGGGGGTTAGTGTGCATTTGTACGTGTGCATGTTTGAGTGCATGCTGTCTCACCATCTGTTTTGAGCGTCAATGGCGTTGGCGGGCTAAGGACCCTGGCGTTGGTCACGGTGTTCTTCACCAGGCAGATGTAGCTGCCTACGTCCGAGGGCTGCACTTTCGAGATATACAGATTGCCCGTCTCCTGTGATATGAAGCGCCGGCTGTCCTCTGCCACGAATGAGGGGAACTCGTTGAACACCCAGCTGTAGATGATCTCTGGAGGGGGCAGAGGAGGGGCAGGAGAGAGCATACAGATGAGATGGATGACCAGCATTCAGAGGGGGCTCCCTGCGGAGGCCCTGTCTCAATCCACAACACACCCCACTGCCCTCGCCAGACACAGGGGGCCACGGGGGGCCAGAGGAGCCAGTTTGAGAGTGCTGATGAGCAGGTGATGTTTATTAATTCTGCTCCTCTAATAGATACAGGGAGAAGCACATGGTGCTATGTACATGTGCCCTGTATTTCTATTATTCTTTGCAGATAACAAACATCTAGTGCTGAAAACTACACTGTCTGCAGGGTCAAAGGTCAAAGGTAACTTCATTGTCATCTTTATTGCTTCTTCCTGAACCATGAAAAGTGCCATGCAGAACAAGAAGTTGAATTCTGGCCATACAGGACTGGAGTTTGCCACCTCTGCTGTATTCCACAATGGCTCTTAACAGGAAAAATTTGTAAAGAAATTTAGTGTTAATGAGTTCGTGCACTCAGACTCTACGAGTTTTTTTAGAATAGGAATTTCCTGAAACAATTAAAATACTTCATTGATAACCTTTCTGTGTTTACAAACACCTTTCCTGGAAAGTTGCGATGTTTTGGAAAAAAAATAATTTAATTACAGTATTTTGTTTGTGACCACTTGTTAGTTGTAGTTTTATAAGTAGATATTTTGTGTTTTTATACCCCATCATTATAACATTTACATTTAATTCATTTGGCTGATGCTTTTATCCAAAGCGACTTCCAAGACAGAGGAAACAATCAAGCATTAGCGCTGCACAGGGC
>JBBPDA010000021.1:17524566-17570061 GCA_037974385.1 Arnoldichthys spilopterus | reverse complement strand
GGGTTAAATGCAGAGGTCACATTTTGTTGTGGTGCTTGAGTGTGTTCACAATGACAAAGAGTCACTTTCATTTCACTAATGTGAATTAACAAATTGCTATTATTTTACAGATTATAAAAGAACGAAATCACCTAGAATCTTCAATTTTGGCATGCATGTGCTCTGGAGGTTAAAGAATCGAACAAGACTGAAGTTTTGGTGTTTTAACCAGTATACTGATTATGAATCCTGTTGATTTAAATGAAAATGAAAATGAAACACATCAGAACCACTAGGGGGCACTGCACTAGGGGTTAACATACCCCGACTCTTACTCTTGAAACGTGAAAATGTTCTAGTTAGTTTCAGCTCATTTCCCCCCTGGGTGTACTTAATAAATTGCTGGTGTCAAAGTGTTCCAGACTGACTAGATTCTGTCGACAAGGGAAGCTTAACACCCCACAAACAAGGACACATGATGTGTTATGTGATTGGAATCTATTCAAGAAAGCTGCAAGTACAGAGCCAGAATAAGCACAATATCAAGAGGAGCATGGCTAATAAAGAAATACTGTACTCTGGTGGAGGAAAAGGAGGAAAGTAAGTTTACATTAAAGCGTTTTTATTCAGAGCAGGACATCTGATCTCAGACCAGATGAACCAACCTCTGAGTCTGGAATCACATTCAGTGTGTGTTTTATCTGGGCCAGCAGTTAATAAGGCATCTGCTTCTCTGATAACAACAAAGGCATCTTCGACCTCGTAACGTATTCTGAAAAATATTATTTGGCTTACTACACAAGTTATTCAGCTCAAGTCATCCATGAGAGTCATGTTGCTTAATCTCATAATCCCAATGGGCAGCGGGGGCATATTGGTTAGGCCTTGTGATCCAGAAGGTCAGAGGCCAAGTCCCAACCCAGGTACCACTGTTGAGCAAGGCACTGTCCTACTATACTGCTCTTAATAGCTGCCTGCTGCTCCATGTGTGATGGGTTAAATGCAGAGGTTACATTTCATTGTGCTGCATTTTGTGTCTGATTGTCAGTGTTGCCAACTTAACGACTTTGTTGCTATTTCTAATGACTTTTCAAACCCCCTTAACGACTTTTTTTCTATTTCTTAGCTTAGCAACTTTCTGTACAACTTTGTGGTCATTATTCCCTGCAGATCAGCCTTGCGTATACAACAGATCACCATGTGATTTTCTTTGGCAGAACGCCAATGCATGATAACGTCCTTAATATGGAAATTAGCGTGTCGTCATCTGGCGACAGCTACTGACTTTCTGGGTAAACTTCAGCTACTTTCTGTAGGAGATAGTTGGCTACACTGATGATTGAATGTGTTCACAAAGACTCAAAAGTCACTTTCAATTATAATCAGTAGCCTCTAGTGGTTTAGATGGCCACCATGGAAAAACTATGGTGTTTCAAACAACACAACGTAATTAATCTACTGGTTAAAACACTGAAACTCTGATCTTACTCGATTCTCTGATGTCCACAGCACATGCATACAAAACTTGCAAAACAAACAAGAAGACAATCACTCAGACGCACAGCAATACCTCTTCAAAAAGCTTCAAAACAACATGAAAGACCAACACAGAAACAGCACCAAACAGTCATTGTCCATGTGAAACAGCACAAAAACCTTCAACTGGCCTGCTTCTGTGACTAAAAATCAGAACTCACAAATTAATTAATATCCTGCTGTCCTGGTTTAGATTAATGTGTGTATGTTGCCAAGAATGCAATATTTGTCATATTGCACCAAATAAATCAAAGCAATAACATTTGCTATGTATTCTTTGTGTTATACTAGCTGCCTTACTTCAACTAGCTACAGTTGTTGTAGCATAGGCAAAGACAAAAAAAGCCATTGACGTCTCCTAGCCCATCATCTAGGGGGACTGAATGATTATTTTTCCCCCTGCCAGGCCAATTTATTCAGAGTATAATTATCGCATGAATTTCATAGACCATTGATTTCTTTTGCATATCAAATGTGCTCGCCCGTCCAGGTGCCGCATTGTGGGGAGGGTGATTAATCATGGTGAAACTGCAGCGCTTTTAAGAGATTCAAGTTCAATTTTTCAGACACAAGGCCCTAATGTCACCTGAATAAACAATGAATATTTATCTTATAAACAACATTCAAAAGGACTCTTTCACAAGAGGCTTCCGCACAGAATGTCAAACACTATGAATCAGCGTTTGTGTATGGAGCGTCTGAGCGCCAGGCTTTGGTGTTCTTCTGATGTTTTTGCTGTTTTTCCTCGCTAATACCCTGGAACTATCAGAAGTGGCACCACTGACAGCTTTCTGGAAGGTACAATTATCGTTCATTATTGTACTGTGATTGCAATTTCTTATAGCAGCAGGCCTATTACAAAGCGTCTTGTGTATTCTCACTTTCCATTCATTTGCTTTCTAAATCCTCATCAACACTAAAGCAATTCTGGTGATTAATGTAGGGGTGGGAGGTAAACTGGTGTGAAAGTGAACATTAGTGTCATGCTCTCAAGAAAATGACAAAAAAAAACTTACCAAAAACATCAACAACAATACTACTACTACTAACAATAATAATAATAGTAGTATAGATGTTATTATATTATTATGTCTGGTAGAAATATTGTGATAGAAATTTGAGCTCATATTGCCAACCCTTAGGTTAATATTCATAGGTCTGTCAAGATGTGAAAGTGACTCTTTGTCATTGAACACACTCAAGCACCAAAACGAAATGTGACCTCTGCATTTAACCCATCATACCGGCACACGTGGAACAGCGGGCAGCTACCAACAGCGCCCGGGGAGCAGTGTAGGGACGTACCTTGCTCAACGGTACCTCAGTAGTGCCCGGGCCGGGACTCGAACCTGCAACCTTCAGGTCACAAAGGCAGTGTCCTAACCACTAGGCCACCACTCCCCACAATCAAAAATTATGCAGTCGAGATTACCACATTTGGGGAATTTGCAAGGGTCAGCACAACCGAAGTGCAATGGCTGAGCCTCACCTTGGGCGAACCATCTTCTTGATCATGGTATCATCCCTGCCAGGTAAGTATGTGTATGCACCCTCACATTTTGCAAAAGAGCCATGACCTATATCATATATTTTTTTTTTTTCACTTGTAATATTTATGTGCATTTAAATAATATTAATAGTTGTAAAACATTTTTTTTGCCTATTCTTCTCTGTTTATCCTTTAGAAATACAGTGGCCAACAGACCCCATTTTTTGTTCCCAAAAGAATCATATCTTTATCAGTTTAAGGGTTCTACCAATGACGTCTTGACACTTTAAGACTATTCAAATCAGCATCAAATGTACAAAATGTTTACAATAAGAACCATCCATTCAAAGATTTATTAGGGAAGTAAAAATGATTTTTAAAAGTAATCTTAAGTAAAGTGATCTGGTTCTGATCCCATTTTAGTTCTGATGAGTTTTGTAAAGCTAATTTAGCATGATAGTACACTTTTTTAAAGCCAGGATGCACAAAGACACTCTCATTAAATTACTTAAAGACACCACAATCCTCTGGATATGGATAACAGTCTGAGATAGGAGGAGTGCACCTGTAGACCATTGTTAATGCACTGAAAACACTAACAGCAGCAACTTAGTTTTACTGCAATACTATTTATTTCTGTTATAATTAGTCAATTTTATCACTTTCAATTGTTTTCACATGTTTAAAAAAATGCAATTTTTATTTTATGAAATTACAGTTAACAAGCATATATTTTCTTCACTGCTAGGCCTTGTGATGGTGTAATTTGGAGACACTTTTCAATAGCATTCATTAGTAATGAACCTGATGCAAGCTCCATATCCAAACACATCAGAAAGTAATTTATTTAACACTTTATTAAGAGGTCCTCGTGGTTCCTTTGAACAATCTCACCTTGTTTATAACTAATGTCTATTAACTGCAACTGTTAGGCCCTGAACCAAACCTTAGGTCCTAAACATAAGTAGCATAATTAATTCATAATTAATTGCATAATTAATTATATTATTATTCCCTATGTAGATTACATACAGATATTTTTGTTGTTAACAAAGATTAAGTTTATCAACAGCTTTAAGATTAGATTTAAGATTCGGGTTAGGTTCCAGGCCTAAGGTTTTAGGTACAGAGCATAACGTTTTTGGGTTGTACTTAAGATTTTAGACTTATGGCTTACTGTGTAGGGTTTGGGGTCTAAGGGTAGGTTTAGGATTTAAGGTTAAGTTTAGGGGCTAAGGTTTTAGTTTAAAGGCCTTAGGTTATGTATAAAAACCTGACAATAATATGGCAATACTATTTAGGCTTTTAATAATAAAATAAAGATGAAAAGAGCAAAAAACAACAATGTTCTATAATTTACGCTACAATTGAAAGGAGACACAATCAAAGAGTGACCATTAAGCCCAGATTAGTGATGTAAGCGATCTGAACTGAAAACGGAATCCCACCACAGAATAATACCGCATGTGACACGAGCTGTAGATAATTTTGTCCTGTAAAGAGTGTACTGCTTCACCGGTACATAGCTTTGCATTCTTTTCAAATCAGAGAATCCAATCACTACTGAAATGTGCTTGAGCCAAGGGATTTCAGATGAGGTTAAATGTGCTCAAGTCACAGGATTCTGGGTGAGGTAAAATATATGTGCTCCAGCCACAGGCTTCCTGTCAATTTTAAATGTGCTTGAGTCATGGTGTAACTTCCTAGGCAATGCATTTCAGTCCACACGTGGCATCAAAATGAATGAAGAGCTTTTTCAAGAGCTGGGTGAGGCACAATTCATTCATTTTTAGGACTGTGATACAAACTAAACCAAGGATCAAACAAGACCATGGAAAAGGTGAACATTTACACCCCTAAATCAGATGCTGTAATACACCAAGGCTTCAAGGTTAAATACTGAGACTTGTGCTTTCTTTATTGACTGTATCTGTACTGGTTAAGACAGAAGTTCCCCATGAATTACCTCTGTGCAGCTGAACAACTGACTCTTCAAGGTGACAAATACCTTTTGCCACCTCCATCTCTGTGCAGTGGTAGACTGTTAAAATTCAGAGTAATATCCTGTTTACATCTCAGCGATTCCAAATTATTTTCAATTACTTTACCGCTTTAATTTTTACACTCATCTTCCCATATTAATGGGGCTGCACCCTCCTACAAGCCGTTCCAGCAAATGAAAGACAAATTAACCTCTAAGTCTATTTATGAGTCCTAAAATACATTTCATTCACTTTCAGATAACCCCCAAATAGTAATTAACCTTACAGACAAATATTTAATAGGTGTATTTTGCTGCTAAATTAGTGTTTTACAACTTATGAAAAGCTAAATATATGCCTTGTGTTTCTGTCTGCATTGTAGTCAGTTGAAAAAAAGGGTAATTGGCTATGATTCAAACTTATTGGGCTAATAATTCATATGCTATGTACTATACTGATCATGTTAAACTGTTGTCACACTGGCTTTGGTAAAAAAAAAGCCCAGCAGTTTTCTTGATAGCATCCACCCTGCTTCCCTTTACCTGTGTTATTAGGTATCTACTAATCTTTATAAGAAAGTCTTTAGGAACACTTGGCATGATGAAAAATCACTATTGACATTTTCACTGGGCTTATTCGGTAACAGAGGGCATTGCATAATGTTAATTTGCTCCACGTCAGCTTTTTATGTCAATTAAATGAATAGTTACAGGAACTAATTAGCCTTAAAATGCCCTGCTTTTGAAAAAAAAAATGGCAGCTGCTTTTTTCCTTACCATGTAACCAACATAACAGCATATTTGCCTTTCACACATGTTGCGGAACTTAAGTCAAGAAATCATCTAGCAAATCCCACATGCACTAATCACATTTAAACCTTAGATGTGCCTTGTATTGTATTTATGTATCCAGGACGGCATGATAGTGCAGTGGTTAGCACTGTTGTCCCCACAGCAAGAAGGTCCTGGGTTCAGTCCCCAGGTAGGCCACAGTTTTCAAGCCCTCCCAGTCTTTGAGTGGGTTTCCTCCTACTGTCCAAAGGCTTGGAATAGGTTGATTGGATTCTCTAAATTGCCCAAAGGTGTGAGTGTGTGTGTGAATGGTTGTCTATCTCTGTGTTGCTCTGTAATGGGTTGGTCTCCTGTCCTGCCTGTACACCGCCTTGGGCCCGTAGTCAGCTGGGATTGGCTCCAATTTTCCCGCGACCCAGAAGCGGAAGACGCGATTTAGAAAATGGATGGATGGTTTGCAAGGAGGGAAGATATTTGAGAATGAAAATTGTCTTGTGAACAGTCATGTACTCAGTCAGTCATGAATCACTGTCATGCCAGTCATGATTTACTATCATGTGTACATGATAGTCATTATCTCACATTGAAACATGAATAATAAAAAACAGCACTAGAAGCTATTGATAAAAAAATGACATTCACTGCATAAAAGACTGTAATTACATTTACATTTAATTCATTTGGCTGATGCTTTTATCCAAAGCGACTTCCAAGACAGAGGAAACAATAAGCTGCACAGGGCAACACTGAAGTGAGTGCTACAAGAAAGTCCAACGCATTTCTCTTAATTGTGGAACATTACTATCTGGGGGACATTCAGTCAGTTATCAGGTACCAATAGTTTGTATGTGACCCTTATTAAACATGTAATAACTGCATTTAAAAAGCATATTGTACCCAAAGCAATATTTCTCTAGTGGGTAAATCTTCTGAGATCTGGATAATCAGGGAGGGATACTATCCTGAGCACATCGTGATGCTTTCTGGCTCACAGCTGTTCTGTCCCTGCTGTCTGCCTGCCAAATCGACAGGCAGTGGTGCTGGCCAGCTTATGGGTCCTGGCTTCAATGAGCACTTGGCATAGTGCCTCATGGGAGTGAAATAGCAGTGAAGTAAAGTTGGTTTCAATGGAAGTAATAAAAAAGAAAAAAAATCAAAAAGGCTTGAGGATGATGCAACACAGCTAACACATATACTCATCCATTAGAGAACATCATTAAATGTGAGAATTTGAGGTATGCTTGAAAGAAGAAAAAAAGAAAGACCCCCACGTCGCTTGAGTCCTGCGTGAAATAATTGCCTGTGTGGGATTTCTTTTAATTTCTAATGGTCCGGTAAATTTGAGCTCCCATTGCTGATGCCTGGCTGTGAACGCGCTC
This sequence comes from Arnoldichthys spilopterus, assembly GCA_037974385.1. Taxonomy (NCBI): domain Eukaryota; kingdom Metazoa; phylum Chordata; class Actinopteri; order Characiformes; family Lepidarchidae; genus Arnoldichthys; species Arnoldichthys spilopterus. The sequence continues at coordinate 17,562,905 of JBBPDA010000021.1, read as the reverse complement.
CGTCGACCGACTGGAGAGGGATAGGTTAACAAGCAAAGCCAGCAAACTTCTCTCTGTCTCCGAACGGTCCCATTGCACCAGTTAGCAGCCTGAAAATTGTGCTGGCAAAGTCTCTGCCGCCACCTCCCACTATAGTGCTCTAATGAGCCTACGACTGGGAAAAGTGGCCAAAAGTCATTAAGATGATTTTTAAAAAAACTAATACATGTATTTTGATACAGTTTTAAGTCTGAACAGTAGTCTGAAACCTGAAAAGAAACCAGACTTATTCTGATGTACACAACGAATCGTGATGGAACACAAAATAATTTAACCAAAAACTCTAAAGTTTAAGTACATTTTACTTTTATCTGCAGTGTTAGGGTCATTTTTTAAAACAATACATATCGCAATGAATGTGTTTTTTTTTAACATTCTTACAATTGTTGGCACAATCTGACATTTAGATATGTAAATGCACTTATATAGGTAAATGCACATTATTTTTTTAATGACATAAGAATGATTATGTAAATGTTTTCTGACATTTAAAAATTTCAGGCCATCTGTAGTATAATCTTTAGCATAAATCCAGAGATATTACTTCTAACTTAACCCTTTAACTCTATATAATTACACTGAAAATAGAAAGCTAGCTAGCTAATGTTACACCCAGGTTTTTTGCTGTTGCGAGTGACTGGCTAGACTTCTCTCTGTGATTCTCCATCTAGCACGTGGTTGTTTTTCAGGTTGCAAGTAATAGTACTACTTAAAAAATGTAGAAAAAAAAGTTAATTAACAATATATAAAATGTAAGCAATTGTATTGCCTAGGTCTAAATAAAACCCCATTATCATGACTGAGTTCGAAGACAAGAGTTGCTGTGCTGCGGAGATCTCTGGTGTCTGGGCAGAAGGACTAAGAAAATCAATCACACTTTACTGTCGAGAGCAGCAGCGTAATAAAATAATGGATTATGATGATCAGATGACATGCTCTGAGCAGAGGCGGCCAGGGCTCGGTGAAAAAGGCCTGTTGATGCTATCTGCCCATCGTAAATACATCTCAGAGCTGGGGGGAGACACAGATAAGGGCTGGGTTGAAACTGTGTCAGCACAGTTTGGAATTTACAGCTCGTGTGGTTGGGAGAGTGGATTTAGACGGGCTATTTGTCTTATTTCGCAGCGCTTTCCTCAAATAACGATAACGCTGTCCCTCAGCTCTCCATCAAGGCTTAAAAGGTCATAAACATGTCTATAATAGCAAATGCTTATTCTTAATCATGTGTGTAAACAAGGTCAAACTTATCAAACTGGCACCGTAACAAAATACGGCATAGAGATTAAAATGCAAATTCAGTATTATATCAAGACTCTCATGTATGAGGGTTGGTTAATGTTACAGTAGTAACAGGCACACAAACAGAGTTTCCTCTCCTGCTTTTGGGTAAGTGTCTCTGATTGTGGTTCCAGGGTGAGTCGGGGTCTCTGGAGGAGAAAGTGCTTATAAATGGCTTGACTGCCAGAAGTCTTTTTTTTCCTGATAGCTCTGTGCTGAGCCGTCCCTGGCTGTTAGTTTTCTGGTCCACTGTCCCTATCTGCTTCCTTTTGTTCATGTTTACTCCAGTCCTTTTGCATCTTACCCCATTTAACCCTGAATTACAGAGGCTTCCACTAGACAAGCACACAGAGGGGAAAGCAATACAAGAGAGAAATGACAAAGAGACAGATTGAGAGTGGAAAAAGAAGCAGAGAGTAGAGTGCTGTTCAGCCGGGTTAGTTTTACATGAGAAAGCAATTATTGTAATTTAGTCTAACTGTAATGTAGTCTTTAAAGAAGCATTGCTGTAATTGTAGTCCTGTCCAATTTTGTCATGTCACTAACTTTAACAGGCTGCGTATTGCAGCATCTGTAAAGATTACAGTGGCTTTTTAGAAGCACCTAATGATTCTAGCTTTCAACCAGCATACTTGACTGACTGATGGACTGACTGATGGACTAACTGACTGACTTTTGTCACCTTGAAGATTCTTCATAAGAGGGTGCTATTAGCACTCAAGTGGCTTTTGATGCGTCATGAGAACGGCACTTTACATCAACGACACTGTGTGTCCCTGTTATCCTCTATGAGCTGTTGAAACACCTCAAAGTTGTTTCAGAAATGAAATGTGGATACATTTTCTGCCACATGCTAATAGGCAGGACATGCTCAGCACATGGGTGAGCATTTAGATATGTACAGATGTCTCTGGCAGCTTTAGATAATCTACTAGTGGGTTCAGACAACTTTTCTTGTGGACAAACCCTTTTTTTATTGTTTTCAATGGGAGAGACATGTTTCCTTGCAGACAGCTTTTGCACACTGGGAACCTTGCATGCTATACAATCTGCTTTGTATTTTTTATCTTTGTAGAAAGAAAACAATGTGATTTTGGCGTTTCTGTATTTGTAAAGATACTAACATTTTTTACTTTGTCAGTGTCCCTGATCATAATACCTACAAATCTACATCAAAATGTTACTTGTGTAGAGGTATAACTTCTAAGTATTGGACCAATCATTTGGAAACAGCTTTCAGCTCTCCATAGCTTTGACATTTACCCAGAGTAACATACATAGAGGCTTTCTAGTCTACAAGGAAGGCCCGTCACAGCAGTAAACCTAGACTTACATTAAGAACTGCTAGAGAACCAAGATTCTACCTGAGCTGAGGCTAATCCTTTACATAGAAAGACTATATATAAAAAGACTATAGAAAATTATAAGTAAGTTTGTTAGTTATATTGGGACATGTAGATTTATTGTCCTAAGTACTCTGCGAAGAGGTGGGTCTTAAGTCGCCATTTAAAGACAGTAAAGTTCTCTGCAGGTCTGACTGTTGGGGAAGTGCATTCCCCCACTTAGGATCCAAAACTTAGAAGAGCCTAGATTTTTGAGGGAAGTAGGATCCTGTCAGGTTGAAGATGGTGCTCTAAGAAGTGTTTTAATCTTTGAAGATAGGTGAACAGGGGCTGGAGCATTGTTGGTTTTGTTAGCAAGCATCAGCGTTTTGACTCTGCTGCAGGCCCAATGGGCAGCCAGTGTTGTGTGAGAATTTTGGTGTACTGAAAACCAGACATGCTGATGCACGTGCAACTGGCCCTGTTGTCCCTGACTTCATTTTTCAGTATGATGCTAGCCAGGGTGGGAATTGACACTTGGGGTCCTCCTCCAAGTGTGCTGAGGGGTACAAGGTGGTTGTGTTAGTGTCAGTTTAAAAAGATGCAGCTTTTATGGAAGCTTGTGCTCCCTTCACACTCCTAGCATGAAAACAGAATGTGTTTGGGGAGATTTAGCGAGCTAATCATGACAAAATTTGAAGGAAAATAATAAATAAACAAAATAAATATAAAATCTAAGGTTAAATAAAGTAAAATATAATGCAGAAAACAAGTGGGTGGAAAAAAGTGACCATTCTGTCAACAGAACCGAAACTCACCAGACACTTTTATTAATATGATAAATCAATTATTTTACTTCAGATTATGATTAAAAATAATAAATTATGTGTGTTTAAAATTCATTTTGAATTTATGGGTATGGTGCAACAGAGCTGAGCAAAAAGATTATTCGCTTCTCCATTCCACCTCACCTTCCTATCATCATGCAAATACACTCATCTAGCTCAGAGGCCTTCCTTGATGTCGCAGTTGACTCAGAAGTGTGCCATGTTATGGAAAGAAAAGGCATTTCCATTGCACATTGACTTCACAAGAGGGAATGAGATTGCAACTGTGTATGTGAGAGATGCAGAGAGAGAGCTTACCTGGTGAATGTGGAGGAGGGGTACACATGAGTACTACTCCCTGGCCTTCTCTCACAGACACAGCTCCTCTCGCGCGATTGCTGAAAACACCCAGATCTGTGGAAAAATATGTACACACACGCACACAAAAACACACACCCAGGGTGTTAGAAGGTGGTAGAATGCCACAGCGTAGCAGAGAGAATGGAGATAACCTGCAGATTAAGGGTCAGACACTGCATATGAGCCCAGTTGATGAGTGCCAGAGGCCCGGCCAGATTTAGTATCTGTCATTGGAGCTGTGGGCCCCCAGTGGGGCCGGCTCAGGCTCCAAACTATATTTTAAAGCTGACCTCCAAGCACTGGCAGGAACGAAGGCCTAGCGGTAATTAAAGCAGTTAACCTTGCCCACAGCCATCGCTCCCACGAGTGGGATCTGAACACCAGAGTACAGTTTGTAGAGAAGTAAAGAGCATTTTTATGTATTTGAGCATCACAGAACTTTTGAGCATTGGTAAGTGTGTGTGGGCGTATGTGTGTGTGTACATATTTTTAAATCTTTTTGAGGACCAAATGTCCTTATAATAATAGAAATAAAAGAAAATCTGTAAAAGTGGGAACATTTTGTTCTCACATGGGACAGGGATGTTTTCTCCACTAGTTTAACTTTTTCATGAAAAACTAAATGAGCAGAAAGATTGTCTTTTGTTTTGTGGTTGAGGTGAGGGTAAGGTTTAGGTATCAGTGTAGTATCACTGAAATACAGTATTACAGGAGTCAACGGAATGTATAGCAATACTGATCAAAAAATGTTTTCCTTACCTCAAATGTAGTTAATCAGTCAAGTTTTATGTCTGAAGTCTGTTTTTTTAGCTTCATGCTAGAGCTACAATGTTAATGTAGTTTACAATTAATGAAAGCTTATTTACTGCCAACTAAACTTTATGCTGTAGCCCGAGGAAGTCCTAAAATGTACATCATAATATAGCAATGTTCAATTTTTGTAGAGGCATAATATCTGCCTACTGCAATGAAACCCGACTCACTTCCAAAAATGTACACTCAGGTTTGTTCAACCGGCTCAGTTAAACAGCTGTGTTTTAACTGAATGTAAATTAAGTAAGATAAATCTGATACTAATGTAGGATACCACTTCACCCAAGAAGCACATTTTTTGTCATTTTTAGTTTGATGCTGTTATTATGGTAGCCTGGTTCAGCATTACCAGGAAAGTGTGCAATCATTTTTGCAAGCAGTTTGTGTAAGGATGTCTACAAACTTCCAAATAAACCTTGTTGGTAACATTAGCTCCGACAGATATATTTTCTTATTTATTATTTGTTTAATTATTTAATAATTACTAACATTTACTATTTATATTATTACTATAGCCTCAGATAACAAATATGAAGTTTAACAAAATTTAGCACTGCTTTGTTCAACATTTTACAAGAGCATTTACAGAGTCTACAGAAGCAGTTACCAGTGTCTAAAGCCAACTGGGAGACTGATTGCTTTGTCTGTGGTAAAACTCAGTAGGCTGCAAAGCTGGTATGAACTCGCTGGGCTTGCAGTTTCCTTGAGAATGCTTGAAAAGCTCTAGATAGAAACATTTCTGTCATATCGTGATCTCTAGCACACCGAAAAATTCGCTGCAAGAACAATAGCCTCACCATTTTTCAACTCTCAAGAGTAAAGCAAGTGCAAGAGCACAGAGAGACAGAAGGCCAAAGAACCATTCAGCATTTCACACATGCATCATGCCTTCTGGGCTTGTTTGATGACGGCCATTGAATTAATCAGATTTTTGAAATGGTGTGAATATGTCTCCTGGGATATGATGGCTACATGTCCATCACTGGTCCTGGCATGAGCTACTCACTGCTGGTACCATAATTAAATCTGCACTGTAGCAAGAGAGCGAGAACGAGAGTGAGCCTGGTGGAGGGGCAGAGTATGAAAGGCTCGGCAGGTGGAACCACTGCAGTTAATCTGCCACGACAAATTATATTTGCATACATCACCATAACTAATCAGAGCAAAATCCAGAAACAACACCATGCCATTGGCTGCCTGCCTCCTTTATGTCAGTGTGTGTACATTTTAGGAATGTGTTTGGAAACTCCAGTGCTCAGTTAACCATTCCAGATGGCAGTGCTCGAATACTGAAACTGCTGCTTTGGTATTCGTTCTGCTGCATCACTCAAGCAGAAAAGGTACAATTCAGTCAAATGCTCTTAGGCTGTAAAGTTCGACAGTTTTGCTTATATTTCCAGTGCATGCATTATAACTTGGTACTACTAAACATGGGCATGTGAGGGTGTAGCCAAGGATGCCTGGTTAAAGACAGCATGATTGAGAAGCCACAGTATGACTGTAAACAGGCTAACATTTACGAGAGCTGAAAACATTAAATTACTTTTCTTTAATCTCAGTAAAGCTAATATGCTGGCTCATCATTCACTGGGCGGAAGAAAAACTTGTGTAGAAGCCAACTAGTCACCATATAACCATGTGCTGGTTGACTCTAGCTGTCAACGCTAGCTTATTAGCTCCCTCATTTTGTTTTCTGTTTTGCTGCTTTGTTAAATTGTGCCTGCACCAGTACACCAACACACTTAGCCAAGGTTAGTTTTCTCTTCATGGATAATCAACTGAATTTCCATTGAACTTCTATTAATACAAATTATTTAAAAAAAATGAAAATATATTAGCATCTTAGGATTAGCTGGAATAGATCAGTTGCCACGTAAATAATTGCAAATTTACATGTGACCACAATGGCCGATTAGCTATCTTGCATGCTAGTTGTTGGTATTTAGTGGTTTCCAACTGACATTGATGCAGCTTGTGCTTGACATTCCTTACCACCGCCCTCTACTGAAAATGAAAATGTACCCACACTCTACTTGTTTTGACATTTCAGGCCTATGGAGAAGATCAACTGTTTATCTGAATGGAATGACCAGGAAGTAGGTCAGTATCTTGGTGCCCTACTTCTATTTTAAAGTTTATACTGCTGAAACCCACTAATTCCTGCTGAGAAGAGCCCCATATGCAGAGCCCAAAGGTTGACTACTTTATCGACAGTCATCATGACCCACCTGCACCCAGATTGTCTGTGGTAGTTAAATTAGTCTCAGAATTGCTGCCCCTCTTGTCTCCCACCACCAGATCACCGCTCATTGGTGCTTCCTTAACACCTTTCACAGACTAGTTCAACTACCACAGACCATCTGAATGTACTTTATGCTTTACTGTATATGCATATGCTAGATATGTTCCTCCAGGCTAAAGATTTTAGCAGCTGCTTATAGAAACTGAGATTGATTTTTCTATTGGTCGTTGCTGCTATCCGCTGTCGACCAGAGGAGTATGGGTTCCCCTTCTTAACCTTGGTTCCTCCCAAGGTTTCTTCCTACAGCTTAGGGAGTTTTCCTTGCCTCTGTTGCTTTCTGGATTCTGTAAAGCTGCTTTATGACAACGTCAGTTATAAAACACACTATATAAATAAAATTGACTTGACATTGTGCAGTGTCACTTCACAAAGCCAAAAAAGACCCTTTCAAGCTTGGTGAAAGCTGGACCTCTTGACATTAATCAATGCTTTAATGACATGCACAGCAACTTGCTGGGAGGGCTAGGCTAGGGAGAATTTAATGAGCAAAAATTAAGCAATACATATGCAATCTAAAGCACACATCCATCTGAATCTGCCACCAGTCTTTGTGGCCAATAGTTAAATTGTTTGTAAAGGTCAATTTTTACTCTGTTCAAGCATGCAGACTTGCAGTTCTCAATTACATTGGCCAAATGGAAATGGGTTGTAAACAACATTTACGAAGGTCACTGTACCAACAGAAGCACCAATTATGCACTGGCGTATGAAGGGAAAAAGCCCATTTGAACGAGGCCCAAGTGCTTTGTTCAACCCTTTGGTGCTTGGAAATTAAACTTTGCTCAACTCTACCTCTTCCAAAGCTGTAGAGTCTTTAAAAAGTGAACCTATGTTCTGTTTGAAGGATTGAAAGTCAAGATAAACAGCGATGGCTTATTTAGACCAGATGAATGTCAATGGAAAGGTTACCAGTGCTGGTAAGCTTCTGACAGCTGCACAGCAAAAAAAAAAAAGCTGGTTTTGTGCTCAACGGTGTCAGCTGTGTGAAAGAGCATCAGCAGTGACAGATGTGTTGGTAATTAATCTCTTTGCCGCTGCATTGTGGGCTTATACTGAAGGCAGGAGCTTTTGGGTTGTCTGTGGCGCTACTATTTTTGAGCTGGATGTGGTAGGCGTTTGATTATTCCCTTTCAGACTAATATGAGGCAATTTTAATTTCGCACAGCACTAATGTCACACAGCAGGGTGTCTGTGACAAAGTGCCAACCGGGGGCAGGTTTCTGCTCATCCAGCACTTCTATGCACCTCTCTCGCTTTCACTCTTCCCCTCTTTCTTCCTTGATACCATTTTGTCCTTCCTTCTCTCCCTTGTGAATGTAATAGTAATATCTCTTTCTTCCCCTTTTTTTCTCTTTCTCTTCTTGGTCCCTATCTGCATTTACCTGACTTTATCAAATAAATTTGATTTGATCATTATTTTTCAGAAAATAATTCAATGCAGAGTCTCAAATTTGGTTTAATTTGACTGTTTTGGTTCTGAATAGTAAATTCACAAATGCCTCTGGTGAAAAAGTACTCATATGCAGACATTTGGATGCCCCTGTTCAAATGATACGTTGATTGTGAAAATCCACACCCACAACAAAAAAACTATTTGCTAAATTTCACTTGGAAAAAAGAAAAGATAAAATGGCCTGTTTTATGTGTTACTGCAAATCTTCCCCCCCAGATTTGCTAACATAAGCAGAAAATGTGAACAAAAATGTGCAGAAATTTGCAATATTTACTTTTCTTCATCTAAAGGATGCACATTTTCACATAGAAAGATGATTAAAAAATCCTATTTTTTTGGATAGTGGTGGCCTAGTGATCCTTGGTCTTGTGAACAGAAGGTCGCAGGTTCAAATCCCAGTCCAGATAGCACTGAGGTACCCTTAAGCAAGGTACCATCCCACTACACCATTCCCTGGACACTGCTGATAGCTGCCTGCTGCTCCATATGTAAAGGGGTTAAATGCAGAGGTCATATGTTGTTGTGGTGCACTCTGTGTGTTTGAGTGTGTTCACAATGACAGATTTTCACTTAAACCTCACTTAATTTGACAAGAGCTGTTTAAACTTTTGCATACAACTGTATATAGTGTATTAAACAGAGTAACAAAATTTAAATAATGAAAAAAGACATTAAGTAGCTCCAATTTTTACATTTAAGAATTTCGATGTTTTATGTTCGATCTTATAATACATTCTAATCATAGATTTCAAAAGCGCAATGCCCTTAATCCACCTACTCCACACAAATGTACCAAGATGCATTTTTATATTTCTACAACTCATTCTCCATGCCGTTGCCTTTTACTTTCCTTTTAACCCTGTGGAATCTAATGTCTGGGTGCTCCATCCTGAGAATTTGGCAATGGCCCCTTAAACTTTCAACAGAGTTGTTCACATGCATGTTGTCATTTTTCTAATGCTTATTCAGTACACTTTATTTCCTTTGGATGCACTGTGATTTTGTAGAAGGAAACACCCAACCTAATTCATATCAGAGTTGGGATCAGTAAGTGATTGACTGATTTATTAATACCCATTGAGTTTTCAGAGCAACAACAACAAAAAAAGTGACAGAAATTAAAGTTAAAGTTATATCTGTTTGAGGCACAAATAAAATAAAAATCTTTAATCATTAAACTTTGCTTGATAATGTTTTTTTTTTCTTTTTTTAAAAAAAAAAAGTTCAAACAACAGAATTGAGAATTAATTTTAATACAGCAGAAAAGCTGATTTAACAGCAGAAATGGACACTTTTTTTGTGTTGGTCACAGTGGGTTATTGAGAATAAACTGACTTCTAGGATATAATTATTTGGAGAAATATATGTGCATATGAGGACTGGGTGAAGGTCCAAAGGCATTATGTCAGATTTAAGGAGTCCATTTTCTGTCAGATTCCCATAAGCAAGTACATTATTTGCTTATTTGGGAATCTGGGACTATCCATAAGAGAAAGCAAGAGGCTGTGAACAAAGGCAGATTCTTATTCTGCCCTAGGCCTGTTCTGTCTGTAAATAGAGAGTTATGATGTTAAGGTTAGAGCTGGGGTTACCAACACCACTATATTTAGTGTACAATAAGACAATGAAGGGCCTTGAACCTGTGCTGCTTTGTAATCTCAAGTTTAATGGCACTATTCTTACTCAAAACTCATGACTCAAACCTCACATTATGGGTATAACGCTGTGAAACTCAATACCAGGCCTATAAACAGGAACGAGCCTGGTGAAGAATCACATTTACACCATTTTCCCTTAGCTTAAATGCACTCAAGATGTGAAGATTGGGGTCTGGAGCTATGAGGTTAATGCAGCTAATGCTAAAGGCTTTTGGCCACCTGATCATGCAACCTGAACATCTCAATCTGACACATGCCTTAAATCACGTCCAAAAAAAAAGCTCATGTGGTTCCAAAAATGTATGAAATAGTATTATCCATAAAAAATGGGCTAAAACACGTTGCACTCGTGGGGCAGCAGGCAGCTATTAACAGCACCCGGTGAGCAGTGTAACAGGATGGTACCTCAATGGTGTCCAGGCCAGGACTTGAACCTGCGACCTTCAGTTCACAAGGGCAATGTCCTAACCACTAGGCCTCCAATTTGCCCTCTATTCCTACTGCAAACCTTAAGGAAAGACTTGATGGTCAGCCTTCACAGTAAAACTACCCTCTAACAGTAGATAAGCAGAATTTTAAGTACACAGGGGTGCTATGGAAACCAGAAACACTGTGCTTTATATTAAAATGAGTGTTACTGGCTCACTGGCCATAGCTGGACTTGTTGGTCTTCTATGGCAGGGAAGAACACCAGAACAGCATGAGGTTTAGTTGGGTTAATTTAGCCATTTTATTGTGCTTTAAATTAGTATTTCTTTTCATAATGATAATAATCGCATCAACGTTTAGATAAATTCAGAGCATGAACATATTTTCCCCAGGAATTAGGCATTGTTCTATTACTTCATATCATGCTTTTTAGAAGTTTATGAGCACTTTGTTAATAAACTACAGAAACTAATCAGAGTAAACTAAAGTCAGACTGTGAATTAAGTATTTCCTGGTAGCTTAAAGTCCCTTTGTAGCCAAGATGAAGAAAAATATGGGAGATAAATTTGTAACCAAAAACACTGCTTTTTTTTTTAGAATACACACACACTGCATAAACCCCCTCTGTGGATGTGCACAAACTTCAATTGCTGGTCAAAGTATCTTTCATTGAATTAGGACCACAATTCATCTTTCTACCCATGGTAGCAGCCATCTGAAGGCTACATACTATTTTCCATCTCTGCAGTATATGGAACAGTGTATCATGCAGTATGAGAATCCACAGTACATGAAGTTTTTTTCTGAGATTATTCAACATATTAACAAATGGCTGGAGGGCAGCATGTAATAATTTAGGCATGCTGTTTGAACATTACTAATTTACTAGATTTTATTACTTGCTAGCTACATTAAACATGTGTATGCAGTGCAAAAATAAAGAAGCAAACCTTGGAAAATGAATATGTTTTGGCTACAAATACAACTAATCCACTATGACTGATGTAAGGATAAATCAGATTATGAAGCAGTACTGCTTCATAAAATCTTACTTATATCTTGAAAAATAAAGTAAATCATGTTATAAACTGCTGCAAATATTCAAGCCTGTCTGATCCAATCCCACAGTAGTGAATGAGTGATTATTTGTCATTAAACACACCACAGCACAGCACACAGTGCACCACAATGAAACGTTACCCCTGCATTTAATCTATCCGTGTAGGATCAGTGGGCAGCTGACGTGGGCAGCGCCTGGGGAGCAGTGCTTGGGGTACCTTGGTCATTTGAACTGGCAACCTTCAGATCACAAGGGGAACCCCTTAACTGTAACACCATCACAGTACAGTACAGTATATATCACTTTTTTGTGCTCTACTGTGGGATTGGACGCCACAGGCCAGCTGTCGTTCCTCCTGTACATCAATAAGCCTTGGGTGCCCATGAACCTGTTGCCAGTCTACCGTTTATCCTTCCTTAGATCACTTTTGGTAGGTACTAACCACTGCATACCCACAACACCGTACAAGACCTTTGGAAATGCTCTGACTCAGTTGTCTAACCATCACAATTTGGCCCTTACACCCATTTCGCCTGCTTCTAAAATCAATTTCAACAACTGAATGTTCACTTGCTGCCTGATATATAGCCATTGGAATGAGATAATAATCAATGTTATTCCCTTTACCTGCTGGGAGCTTTAATTCTGTGCCTGATCAGGGTAGAAATGTAAAGACTAAGCCCTAAAATGTGACACGGCAGTGCAAAATTGCCTGCCAAAACTATCTTGGCATAGTTATTACTCTCCATCTGATTCCGCTATTCAAGCTAAAACAAAAGGCTGTGCTTGGCACTGGTGTTGGATCATGTGGACATGGGCACCTACGGAGATAAAGCATGGTCTGTTCTACTTTTGATTCTGAATACAGTGCACTTTTAATTCTACTCATTGCTGCATGGCTGGGTGCTCCTGAATGAACGCGAGCAGTTCCCAGAAGATAAGCTTGCCACTCTTTCAGCTGTAAATGGGTTAACACTCACTGCCTCAAAGATGTTGTTAATCTAACGCTTTTCATACTCCGCACGCATTTGAGCGGTGAGGCGGTGGTGAGCCTGTTTATGACACAGTTTTGTCAGGCTAAAATGTTCATTTGAAGCATGAGTAGACACACGCTGGCCGTTCTCTACAACGAGGGAATTGTAGAAGCAGTTCCCCGGAGACACGTCAAGAGCACGCTGGCCATGTTTATTAGTGTAAGCTACGGGGGCCTCACGCCATGAAAAGGACAGATAAAAGTCACCCCTTGTCTATGAAAAATGAAAGGCAATGGTTGAAAAAGAAGAAGTGATGACACAAGGACCTCTGATGCCCAAAGTGAATAAGAAATAGCAGGTTAACTTAGAGGTGATGACACAGACAGTAGCACTCTATGGTTTTTAGCACATTGAAAATGTTACTGTAGGACTAATATATAAGAGTGAGTGAGTGAGTGTTTGTCACTGTGAATGCACCACAGCAAAGCACAATGTGCACAACAATGAAACAGCCTCTGCATTTAACCCATCTGTGTTGAAGCAGTAGGCAGCTTACACAGGCAGTGCCCAGGAAGTGCTGCTTGAGGAGGGCACCTTGTATATGGGTACCTCAGTGGTACTTGTAATGGTCTGGGATTTAAACTGGTGATTTGTAGGTCACAGGGGCAACTGTTACACCACTACTGCCTCATATATAAAAAAAATGATATAGATAATTTATATCCATCATATAGATGTATATAGGCTAACAATTGGGGCAGTGGGCAGTGGTGGCCTAGTGGTTAGGACACTGCCTTTGGGACTGGAAGGTTGCTGGTTCGAGTCCCAGCCTGGGCACTACTGAGGTACCCTTGAGCAAGGTACCATCCCACTACACTGCTCCCCGGGCGCTGTTGGTAGCTGCCCGCTGCTCCACGTGTGCACATCTGATGGGTTAAATGCAGAGTTCACATTTTTGTTGTGGTGCTTGAGTGTGTTCACAATGACAGAGTCACTTTTTATTCATTTGGGTTAACTTAGTGATATACTAGTTTCAACTCCATTTCCAAAAAAACTGTGATGCTGTGCATACAATCAAAATCCCATCCCAACATTGTCCCATTCTTACCTGGAAAAAGCTTTCAGTTGCTCTCAGGGTCTCTTCAAATATTTCCAGTGTATAACAGGTCTGGACTGCAGGCAGGGCAGTATAGCAACTGGACTTTTCTACTATGGAGCCATGCTATTGTATTACGTATATGAATATGTGTACAAACTGTGAATTCATGCTGCTATTCAAATTCATGGTAGTACTCTTGTACCGCTGTCTTTTATTTACATCTAAGAAAAATGTCTTGCTATTTGCAGTATGTGTAGGTCTACACTCTGGATCCTGAGCTTTGCCATTTTGTCTCTTCATATACTTGTATATGGTTGCAATGACAATAATGTTTATTATACACATTTTCTCAGTTTCAACAATTAATATGCTTTCTTTGTTATATTTTCAAAAAAATCTGGGTTTAAATGAATATTCTGTTTTTTATTTACATTATACAATGTCTTAACTTTTTGGAAATGAATGCTAAAGGCTACATCTCAATGTATTTTAAATGGTTTAGTTATACTTAATGTGATTGTCTTTTGTTTAAACTGAATGTTTCATTGGACATTAATTCAGAGACTTTGCTGATGCCAATTTATCTCATTTAATTCTTTTGGAACTGAAGATTTCTTTGGTATTGTGGTTTCTCACATATTTTTATAGTTGAATGTAAAGGTATGTAGGTTTGTTCAGAGGAGAATTCTGAGCAAAAATAAGGTTACAAATTAAATGCAAGTGAGGTGTGACTTATACTGCATTCGTGTGGTTTCCTCATTAAAAGGTTTTTGATATAAGCAGCATAAAAAAATCCACACATTTACAGTTTGGTAAGATTAAATTCTTTACACATAAATTATAAACGAGACAGCAACACGTATTGCATTATTAATGTGAAAAAGCAGATTAAATGACAAAAATAGCTACTTTTTCATTAGTCTTAGCGGTTTCATTAATATATTACTGTAATAAAGGTCAATGACTAGTGACTACTAATTTTGTAGTCTTTGTGTGATGAGTGGTAAGATATGAAACCATCCAAATTTTAGAAATGTGAAGTTTTCCTTACAAGGTTCATAAAACAAGTTTTAAAGGTTTTTAAATGAATCCATAGAACCATAATAATATAATAGCTGATATATATCTTTGTAAAATAGAACATTTGTAATTTAACACTGTTCAACCAAGCATTTTAGATGGACTAAAATTAAATAAAATATAATATAAAATAAATCAAGTGGTTACTGCCATCCAGCCTTTGGCATGCTCTTCCTGCTCACCAATACTTTAGCTGGTTGTATGGTATGAATGCGGGCCAGTGTGCAATATATGGCCCAATATAAGGGTGAACTCCTTTAACAAGCTGTCATGAGTCACAGTAAGAAGGACAAGCTTCTGAACCTTCTTGTCATGAAGGTAGCTATTGATTTATCAGTCCCTGTCACTGCCTCCTTCTTGTTCTCCATATCAGCGTCTTACCCACCCTCATCGATTCCCTCAAGACACATGAATTATAGCTAATCAATGCATCAGCTGTAGTCTAAATGGGAAAATAGATTTTCTTTTGTTGTTCCTATGTGGATGATTGGGGGAAAATGAAATAAATAACATTTCCTGAGACAGCTAAGGTCCTTAAAATGGTGAATAGGGTTATGTGACAGAGTTTTTATCTTTTTGCCATTTTCTTTTTACCCCCAATCTTAACGGCGGCAGTAAATTGCAAAGACAGCTGGTCTCAGTGAAACTGACATAATTTACACTGTTAAAAGAACGAAGCTGTGGCTTTTTTTGAGGAGGAAAAAAACGAAGCTCCAGCTGTGAGACAGGAAAGAGATTGAAATCTGTTGACCTGTTCGATCTTTTCCTCTCACTTGTCCATTTCTTTGCACTCAATCACTAATGTAAGACACAGCTACAGGAATCAATATTCATTCATCCTCAACAACATGGAGGAAACGAGAAGAGACAGATGAGTTATATGACATGAATCTCTGGAAATTAAAACTATTCTGACTTGGGTTGTCATCCTTCAACTTTAAAGAAGGACTGTATAGAGTAAGTCCAGGGGAGAATTCCTCTCAGTTCCACTCAGTGATGCTGCATATGAGATTGTAAAGTTAATAAAGGCCAGCAATCTGTTTTTCTCTTACAATGCAACTTAGCTTGAGGCGTAGCACTACACATTCCCATTAAACACCCTTTATGCTCTCCTGGATGATGTAAACAACTTTTATATCCACCAAACATTACACTCCCGTGGTCACTATTGCGAGGCTGTATAAATTTGGCAAGTCTTTCAGTTTGTCTCTTCAGCAATTGAGCTGTTCTCCCGTTCAGAGGTCTGTTTCAAGGACTCATGATGTCTGTTATTTGATGGTCAAAGGGAGTCCAACTTGTGCACAGTGAGACAAGCACCTGTACACTGATTTCTACAGCAACACTCTCTCTCTGAGGCTCGACACCACAGTCACATCCTCCTACTTGTCGGCTGTGGGAGGGAAGGATCTCGCGAGGGAAGCGAGATCAGACGAGTCCCTTCTGCCTGTAACCTTCAAAGCCTGGCCTGCAAACTAGCCTGAGTCTAGGAGTTCAGCTTCTCAGAATTTCAAAACAAAGAGAGGCAAAAAAAAGAAAAAAAAGAAAGAAAAGGTCCAACAGGGAAAGGTTGGTAGGCACAATACACAAGCTGCGGGCAGAATACTGAAACCCGTGGCTGTTGTTTTGTTCCTATCTCTTTCTGTCTCCCCCCAAAACTCCTGGGGTGGTAGATACTCTATCCACTTCAACTGGTTTCCCTGGCAGAGAGATTTTTAAGGGGGGGAATTGATCCTGCTACAAAGAATGGTTGAGGCATCTGCAGCCAGGATCAGACACTGGGGCCCACTCAAAAAGGCTGACCACCAGTGAGAAACATGCACTACCTCTTCAATCAAAGACATTAGATGAAAAGTTGGAGCTATTTGCATCCATCAGCTTAAAGGCCAACTGCATAACCCCCAGTGCATGCAAACCGTGTCTCTAATTATGGTCAAATTGGCCTTCTAGATTTTAGACTAGAATTTATTGGTCACTTTAGATTTTTGAAGTGATGTCACTGATTGACAGTACTGAAGGATATAAAGAGAGTTTCTGCTTGCAAAATCACACAATTCACAAGTGACACTACCACAAATTGTAAAAAAGTCTTGGCTGGTACGTAGCATAGTTAGAACACAGTCTACCGTGAAAAGGCCTAGAAATAAAGCCTAATTCATTCAGATCTGACCTCTTGCTGAGTGTGAATGGAGTGCCCGATCAGGCACAGGAGATTGCCCCATGCCAATAAGAGGAAAAGATCCTGGAGTTTCCAACAGGGTGATAAATGGCCACTATTCGTTATGCAGAGACATGGGTAAGCTCTGCATCCCAATGCCTTCTGTGGGGGGGACTTTCCTTTGTCTCTCTGACAGGCTCCTATTCCCCGCCAAGGAGAACACAGCAAGGTTAAAGCCAGGGAGGAAGCAAGAACGCCAAAACTGGAGCAGTTTGTTCAAGGGAAATCTTGGCAAAGAAGAAATAGATGCAGAACTTTCAGGAACTTGGCGGAAAGTGGGCACCACAAACATTTCCCCCAACCTGCACTCACATGTGTTGGATTTATTTATTTCAAGTAGAGCCACTTCTGCACAAATGAGAGTGCATGATAAATGTTTTCTGCAAGCAGGAGGCCATCTATCAGGAAGACTGGCAATGTGGTTCCCAACCACTGTGTCTCACAGCTACCCATCAGCACTACCATGCACCCATCCATCTCAGCACTCTTCATTTCAGGACACTTGCAGAGACCCAACTAATGACCCAAGCTGGGCATTGGCAAGGTTTTTCAGAACAAGCCTTAGAGCAGAAATCACACAACTCAGCTGGGATTCAAATGTACAAAGACCCATTCAAACGGGGCTGGATTTTTACAGACTAGAAAAATAAAAATCATAAAAATTTTAAAAGAATTTAATTTAAAAGAAGAAGAAAAATTAAAAGCAAACACTGTATTTCTGAAACTAACAGACTGTGATGGTGTGTGAATTTTTTTAACCAAAGCCAATGTGTTTTTTTAGTGTTGTATAGATGCAGTAAAAATCAGGCTGACCAGTGAGAGCTCTGTTTTCATGGTTGCAATCTTAACAAACTGCAGAGCACAAAAACTTATATGAGAAGAAACATGCTAACTATTAAAATGTAGTATGCAAATTATACAGTGGATCACAGTTAAGATGATAGTAATGACAGTAAGATCTGTAGCACCATACAAACTGTTTTTAGTAGTTTACTGTTTATCTGTTTAAGCCTGATTGTTTTGATGGGGTGTGCCCATTGTGTTTGCTTTTTAATTGCAGTGCTTGAAAGGAAAGTTATAAATTCATTGTCACTCCTACTCACAAGTTCATTTTTCTTCCCAATTGGTCTTCTTTTTGAGTTCCCTGGGTGCTAATCACCACAAAATGAGCTCAAAAATATCATACTTTGATATTACCTGAAATAGGGCTATAACGATTATTATGAGAGAAAAAATATATAAAAGACTATGTAACTAGTTCTGAAAATCTAATAAATCAAGACTAAATTATTAATAAATTATAATTAAAGCTTATTATAGCTTAACTTGCATTTACATTCCTTTCCACACCTCATAGTTTTACACACACAAAAAAACAAGTAAAAATAAAATGTAACACTTACAGGTTCATGACTTTGAGCTGAAAGAGAGCCTCACCTACCCCTCTATGCACACACACACAGTGCCTGATGTAGAGCTTCAAACCGCTGTGTGAGCTGCTAGAACTTGCTAGAAACAAAATTTAAAAAAGGATTTTTTATCAATTCCATGGCCATTATCAATAATTATCAATAAATCAACAAGAGATCCCAGTCCTTGACACTTAGTTTGGCTAAAAAGTGGTTAATATTGTTCTTTAATGTCCATGCATTGCATGTGATCATTCCACCACATTGCAATGCACCACATGAAGCAAAAGTAGCAGATAATGTGACTTCCGTTTTATTGCATTACAAAAGAAACTATAAATGCTAGCAGTTATTAAGTTAGAGGAACTGAAGATTAGTTGTCCAGTCAGTAGGCTAATATGTTTGATTTTTTAGCTCTGTTTTAATAGACTTGCCTTCTTAATGTGTTTTTTTTAATGAACATTTCATAGAATCGCTTTACATTACTGTTAGTTCACTAAGCAAACCAAGGAGAATAATTCCACCCTGCAATGGCATGAGCTCTAGACCTTTAGAGAAGCCAAGACTCAGTAGTGCAGCCCATCCTCTCCTGGGTGATGAACCAGTCTGGTTTAGAGTCTGCTGAAATCAGAGCGCTGTGGACTGAGCCTCAGTGGTGGTAAGAATATGACAGAAGGGGCACAGAGCTACCAAACTCATAAGAAGACTTAAGAGAAAATCTCAGGCGGCTTAGCGATCTTGTCAGCGATATCCATTTCTGGGTGTGGGCAGGAATGAAAAGATGGGCACATACTTTCTTTCTGCAGATAAGAGATTTGGAACTCGACATGGAAGAACACCTCTCCATATCGGTGCCAGGAGGCTTTTTTAATGATGTGCTTCCTAACTACAACTAAAATACATTCGCTGCCTGTTTGCACACGACTGGCTAGCCAGTGAGAATGTGTTACATCAAACACTACACTGTTTTTTCTCCCTTCCCCCACCCCAAAATAAAAAGTGCTCAGTGGGCAGGAAATAGTGAAGCATACGCTCCCTGTAGACATGCCAATAAGGCTATTATGGCCATTGCTTCAGGGGAAACTGTAAGGAAAACTAACAATGTGTTTTCCACCAAGCATTGTGCCTCTGGCCCCCGTGTTCTACTCTTCTTTGGCTTGCGCTGATGTTTTGGAGCAAAGCCAAGGGATTACCAGGGGAAGAAATGTGCTTTCTGCTCTCTCTCACCACTGAGCCGCGGCGCTAAGGGCACTCTCCCAGCTAATAGGGACAATCCCCGGGCCTGTTCTTAAGAATGCAGCCAAGCAACCGCGGGGCCGACCTCACTTCATCTTCCCTCGGAACCAGTCTAGCGTGGTTTAAATTAAACAGATACAAAGAGGCAGCCGCGAGCTAAATGTTTACGTTTAACAAAGGCTAATCTCCGGCACGCAGCATGCGACTGGAGATACGGTGGGTGGTGCAGCAGGAAGCAGCCTTTTTTCGGAAAACTAACAGAAGGCCGTGCTGCTCTCTGATAATATCTTTACTGTCAGGTAGAGTTTCACACTGAAAACATATCTGATAATTGAAAAAACTGGAGACGCTCCGAAAAAAAAAAAAAACATGTACAATTCAAAACATTTCTGGTGTTCCTCTTGAAGCCAACAGCACTTTCTCAGAGGAGCTAGTTTACAACAACCTGGCACATATCGGCAAAATATCTGCACCGTCTGAAAGGCCAAAATCAAAAAGTAGCATGCTACTCACAGGCGAACTGTAGGAGGGCTTCTCGACTCAGGACAGCTCCAATGGTGTTCTCTGCTCTGCACTGATACTTCCCAAAATCGATGGCTTCGCTAGCATTGTTTATCATCAAGTTCCCGTCTATGAAACTGTAACGGAAATCCGCCTCTACATCCACATCTGTTCCATTGATCAGCCAACTGCAAAAACAAAAGGCGAGATTCATGAAAGAACATGCAGTACAACTGAAACCATAACTAAAAGGAAAAGCAAGTACTCCGATGCTAATACTAATAGCCTATCAGAACATGCTTTTATCACCCTTTATTGATGCTAAGCAGGTATTACACTGTAGTAACTGAATAGCCTGGTGGGACATAGGGCCTTATGCATTAAAAGGCTAGACAGTGATATTGATCTAAATTACGAGCCATGATTAAACCGTATGTGTCTGCCAGTTTGGTCAAATACTCAAGACGGAATCAATTAGCTTGACCAGCCCCTTTATTCATTCTATATAAGCCGTGTGGTTCATCCGGGAGGAATCCAATAGAGCAATCATTTAAGAACCTGAGGCACGCTCCACTATGCTAATTCATACCATCAAAACAATGTAAACTTCAGTTTGAAGGATTTCAACTGGGCATGTCAGTTCCAGAGGATCACAGAACAGTCATTTTCTTCAATTCAACTCCATGTTACATCTTAAACTCTCATTTATTTTTAAAGTATTGAGGTCATCCAACATCTGGGAACATCTTGCAAAACGTTTAGTGCGTTTGCACAAAAATCTAGATACACTAACTCTAAAATGCACCCCCCAATTCCTCGAATTCATGCTCTTTTAATATCCAGAGTACAATCAAAAACAGAAGCAAAACAATTTAGATTGTGAAACTTGTCATTAGCTAATGAAACTCATTTTTTGTGAGAAGCAATGTTTATTGCACCTGAATGCAATGTGCCATCCACACTAGGACAGAATTATTTGGGCAAATTATCTAAAAATGATTTTTTTTTATCAGTATTTTGATTGCAATTAAATTTGCAGCCTTTGCAAAGTGAAAATCTCACTCCTTTAAATTGTGATTTTGATGGAAAGAAAAACTGTTCAGCCTTAATCTACACCAAGGACAAGCATCTACATGCCAGAAAAAAATAGTAAAGTAAATAAATGCTAATGTTGCTAAAAAGGAATGAAAGCCAGTCATGATTAATTATTATTAAAATGATTAGCATTATTGCATTGATTGTTAGCTTGTCTGGCTAATTATTCTTTTAATTAGAGTTTTTAGACATGCTAACTCATCTTGCATCCATGGGCTAACAACAAGCATCAAGCAGGCAAGCAAACCATTATGTCCTACTTTGATGTCCACCTTTAAGAGGTGTGATTGGTTTAGAAATTTGTTTGTTTTTGACCACATTTAGGCCAAAATTTCTCCAGGTTTTCCATAATCCCTGTTGGACTACACTTGGCTTAAGGTGCCAAAGCAAGTACATAACTTCAAAAGTTAAAACTCATTACTGCATTAGCGCCAACTTATCTGAAATGTCACATCTGTATAGGCCTAATAAATAAAGAAGTAAAGCTCAAGACCCTGATTAAATGCCATTTATTATCCAATTTAATCATGTATTATCCATGTTAATGAAATGATAAGGCCTGTACCTGTAGGTGGGTGTGGGGTTTCCTCTGGCTTCACAGCTCATCATGACTTTCTTATCTTCCGATTCCAGGGCAAAGATAGCATCATCAGGCTCCTGGACAAACACTGGGCCAAACTCTTCACTTTCTGGAGATGGGAGAACACAAACGTAATTTCCTTAACAAAGCGAACACTAATGCTTAGTTGTAGAAAAGCATATGCTAAAATATTTGCCCATGGGACCACCTTAAATGCTGTTCTCTTACATCAGTAACCATGTTTTTTCTTGCTCCAACACAATGATTTTAAGCCTAATTGAATGGACACAATGTGTTTGTAGATAAATGGGTACTAGCCTTGCCAAAAGGGGATGACCAAAGGGGTAGGTGCTTGAGCACTTAATTGCCCAACATCACCCTCCCACCCCTACATGTGCCCATTTCTCATCTCGTATAGCATATTAACCCTTTTCTGCATGGGGGTGGCTCCAGTCATTTCTGCCTAGTTTTGTATTAGCTAACTATGAAAATGAAACATTTTGAATCCCTTTAAATGTGTATTCTCTAACTGTTTTTTATTGCAAAATTCAACTGTTATCAACAAATATATCAACAACATTATTCTTTGCTGTAGCTTTTAAAGTCTAATCTGCTTTTAAAATGCAGATATCTGTTTGCTATCACCACCTTTGTAAAGAATTTAGTGTTTGTCTGGAATATCAAGTTTCACATCAACCCCCTTCAAATGACATTGCTGATATATTCATGAAAGGCTATGAATATACCGCCTGAAGCTTGATACATTGTTTTATGAGGTTTTGGTCTAAAACATGTTGTTTATAATACATTCAGACTGATGGGGTAAATGCAGGGTGCTGTAAGCCAAAATAGACTGGGTAATACCTTACTTGAACCCTGCTAGATAACACTGACATAACCAAGCCATAAACATGTAATGACACTTGTTGTATGCCGTCATGCGTTGTCTTGGCAGATTAACTCCCAGGCAACTAAGATGTTGGGCAGTGCTGGACCCTCAGATGTACCCAAGCATGTCCTTGCCCAGCACTGCACCCAGTAAAGACATGACCAGGCCAGGCCTGACTGACCAATTCTTCACACTGACCCTTTCAGATAATGCAATAAATTGTTCCCCCAAGGCTTTTCATTGCAAGTCTTGCATGTTCATGTGCTTTGTGTTCAGCCCTCACAGGGCTAACGCCTCACAGTAGCAATGGGAGCCAAGAGTGTCACATGGAACATTGTGTTTGCACTGCTTTCATATTAGGACAGCGTGACAGAAGAGAAGTCCTATTGGATGAACGCAGTGGAGTGTCTCCACTCAGAATTCTGCTAGCTCTCAGACTCTGCAGCCCTGTGGATGAACTCAATAACGGTTCTCTGCAGGGTTACAGAAGGTTATGCTAATTAGAACTCTTCTGGGGATCCGCCTTGCTGGAGTTCGATGAGTTTACACTGAATGATGGGGTGGATTCACTTTCTCAGATTGTTTAGCAAACACATGAGTATGAGCCAGTCTCCCCAGATGCTGTTAAGCTGCCTATAATCATATTGCAATATTAAGCTACATTCAACCAGCATTTTAGTGGATTTACAGTTTTAATTACGCCAAAACCTGCTCGTCTATACTCCACTTAATCTCATAATACAGTCTCTCAACATCTCACATTACACTTATTTGCTAAGAAGAAGAAGAGCTTAGTTCTACCTTACTTCTACATTAATTTTCTTTCAGGTTTAGCTTTACACTTATTTATTGTAGCCTTCCTGTTGCTGCACAGTGTCACCACCCTGTCAACCATCACAAAGAGTGTAGTATATTAGATGCAGCAGTGTTGTTTGGGCTATATGGCACTCACATACTATGAACGGTGAGCAGTGAAATTAAACCTACTTTTAAACCTTTAATGACATCATTGTACATACACCTGGGCATTGTACATACACCATATGCCTTTGGCACCCAATGGGACACCTTATACAAGGGCACTTTAGCCATAGACAAGGGAGGGGGAGGAACTGTCTAAAATGTAAACTATACCATGACATTAATTTTAAAACTACCCACTAATACTCAAAACCCACTGCAGTGAGTTGAGGTACAAAATGTTACAGTTTGCCTTGCCAAATGGTAATGCACCTAGAGTACAGACTTTCAATAGTATCCTTATAGAATGTGGTGAGGATGGGGGAGGGGAGACTAGTGCTCCTACATCTCCTTAGAAAGTACAGATGCCACAGCACCATCTTGGCTATGGAGGTAAATTTGAGGGTCCAAGTAAGGTTATTTAGACACCCAGAAATGTATTGCATTCTACCTTCTTAATGATAGTGCTATCAGTGATGTTAGGTGGGTGAGCAGGACTGGATTTTCTTGAGTCAATTATCATCTTTTTTGTCTTATCAACATTTTAAGACAGACTGTTGTACTTACACCATGTAGGCACCCGCTCTATGTATGCTGACACCTGCTGATGAGACATACCCCAGTCATGTCACACTGGATGATGTAATTAGAGCTGAACTCTGCTGAGCAGTCATAGTTCAGCGGTTTAAAGTGTGGAGAGCTAAGACACAGCCTTATAGTGTTCCTGTGCTGAGCATGATGGTGCTGGAGGTGTTGGTTGCCAACCTTCAGTGTACAGTCTTTTGTTCTTTGGATATCTTTGCGATAATATTTGTCCCACGCAATGTTAAAATGAAATTGACTAATCTACAACTCCAGTAGAAAGAAATGCCCCAAGCCTGGTCCTACACCTTAGTGCTGGGTTTATCTTTCAGTCTCTGCTGAACTCTACATTTAAGTATGGATGAGGAGACATCAAGTAAATGAAAGCTAAATTTAGCTGAGGTGCAGCCAATATTTTCAAGGAAATAAAGAGGGTAACAGAAAGGAGAGAGAGAAAGAGAGAGAGCGATAACCCAATGGCACAGTGTCTGTGTGTATCCTGGCCATTTGCAGTGGCTCGGAGTTAGATATCTAAACTCTCCCTGTATTATTGATGCTTTGAACTGCATGCATAATGAATCCCCCAGTGCAGGGGCTGCTCCATGGCTGTCTCCAGCTCTATTCTTTACTCTACTGTAGAGCTGTCATCACACTGACCTCTCCTACCACAGCCTGAGTGGCTAGACGACACTTACAGCACAGAGGAAATCTCTCAGAATGAGACATGCTGGTCAAGAAAGCACAGTGCAGCACTGCCATTAAAACAAGGCCTGCCAAACCAAGTAACAAGGAGGTGCGGGATCATTCAAAAGTCTGGAAGTTCTAAATTAATGCAGCACTTTACAACATATTCTTGCAAGTCATAAACTGTTTTGAATGATGTACAGAACCATACGATCTCAACTTACTGAGAAAGCAGTACTTTATCAGGAACAAAGTTCTTAAAACATTAATATGTAAAACTCAATCACTGCATACTGGGGCATACAGGACACAGTGGGCAGTGGTGGCCTAGTGGTTAGGACATTGTCCTTGGAACCTGAAGGTCACAGGTTCAAGTCACTACTACCGGGCACTACTGAGGTACCCTTAAGCAAGGTACCGTGCCACTACACTGCTCCCTGGGCACTGTTGATAACTGGCCGCTGCTCCACGTGTGCACGTGATGGGGTAAATGTAGAGGGGTTACATTTGGTTGTGGTGCTTGAGTGTGTTCACAATGAAAAATAGTCACTTTCAACCCCACAAGACTTGCTGTTTCAGAGATTCTAGTCACTTAGCCATCACAATCGCACTTTCAAAGCTGCTCAGATCTTTACGCACCTATTTTCCTGCTTCCAGCACATCAATTTAAAGAACTGTCTTTTGACTTGCTGCTTAACCTATCCCACTCCTTGACAGGTGGCATTGTAATGAGATAAAGACATAATGTTTTACACTTTACCAGTAAGTGATTTTAATGGTTGATAGGTATACATTTTTCTCTGCACCTCATGGACTCTTTGGCTTCAACCATTTTTGAAAGTTCAACTGCTTTGAAGAAAAGTGGCTGACTTAACACTTTTAAAAGTGGAACAGGAGCACAATGTGCATCAAAAAAGAATTTTTGGCAAAAACTGTTACATTTCTAGTGGCTGGTTGTCACTGCAAGGTTAGGCACATAAGACAGAAGAGTAAAATATGAAGACATTGTCTGGAGCGCCATTATTCAGAACTTTTGGCACTCATATTGAAGTGAAAAGTGACTTATTTGTCATTGTGGTCACAATCATACAAAGTGCATTTACCCATCACATTTGCACAGGAGGAGCAGTACGCAGCTATGAGAAGCACCTGGTAAGCAGTGTAGCAGGATAAAACCTTGCTCAAGGGCATCTCAGTGGTACCTGGGTTGGGACTTGAACCTGCAACCTTCTGTTTACAAGGGCAAGTTCCTAACCATTAGGCCATCACTGCCTGTGGAATGCCTTCCAGCCAACTACATCACAAGCTGAGAATAAACTGCCAAATATATAAACACAAGGAAGAAATAAAAGACAAAAAACAGGCTTTGGCTGATATTAACCTATTTGTTATTCACGACACAAACACAATAAACTAGTGTACTGAAATAATCAGTAGCACAGAGGAAAAGGGATGTATCCTTGCTCAAGGGTACCTCAGTAGTGCCTGGGCCGGGACTTGAACCTGCGACCTTCAGGTCCCAAGGGAAATGTCGTTACCACTGCGCCACCACTGCCTCCGTTTATAATTTCATATTTTTTCATTGCTAAAGATGGCCTGGTTGAGGAAGTACTGGAGTTCCAAATGTACTTCTCAAGTTCTTATATTGGGTAATGAGTAATATCATGTATAACATTTGCTATACATCATGCGTTATTGAACAATAACTGTACACTGACAGGGGTTCTCTAAAAAGGGCAAAACAAAGAGACAAAGCCTGTGACATTTATAGCTTGAGTGCCAGAAGGAGAGATTAAGGAAGAGCACTGCATTTGATTCAGACTGTTAATTGCTGAACCGAAGCTGATCAATTTTTGTAATTAGCAGCTTTGTTAACTAAGCCAGACTAAACAAAATGAGGCTTTGGGTGAGTCCCTAATGCAAACACTTGAATATGAGCCTCTGACCGCCTCTTTGCTAAACCACGTTTTTACCAGATTAAAACACACACACACACACACACACCTACGCTCCAATGTGCTCACTGGCTCGCTGACTTCTCTTCGACACTTCCAGTCACTATTCACACCTTTTCTCTGTGAATTATTTACACCTGTATGTAGCTCTGAGCCTCTTTTATGTAATCCTCAGCTGTGTTCAGAAGAGCGTCTGTGATATGAGCTTGGACACAGATTTTTTCTTTTAACCCACAGAAGTACCTGCAGTAAGGCACTGAAATGAAAATTATTTCATGCTTTTGAATTATTGTAATTAACTAAAATAAAAGAACATTTTAATATTGGTAAAATCGGTACATGTTTACAATAAGCTTACCCTTGTAAAGTGTATATACATGGTATAGTCATTGTGAAAATGATTTGAGAGTCCCTCTAGCTAATGAAGACAAAGTAAGACAACCAGTAAGAACTGAGCTTAAACAACATACATAAATGTGGCTTCACTATTTGGCAAGCAACAGGTCACTGTTGCCTTATTTGTGTTATAACTGCTATTTAATTATTATGGATTTAATAACAGCCAGTAATAAACTCATTTTAAAATATTTAGAAAAAAATATGGTCTTAATGATAAGTAGTTTCATAACATCTGTGGTAAAATGTATATAAAATATATGCTTATAAAATACTGTCATTTGTAAATGTTCTTGCCATTAAAAAAAGAAAAGGTAATGTCAACATCATCTGGGTGAACTAAAACTTGTAATGGAAATGTCATTGGACATTATACCTGATCTTTATTTGTAATTAGCAGCATTCAAAATTCACTTACAGTATGTATCATCCTTCATAACCATGAAATTGTCTTTTCACTGTCTTTTCATTAGTTTAATGAGGTCTGGGCTGACTGGAACAGGAAAGTGAAGCAATAATTTCTCTAAAATTATTTAATAAACATTGGATTCTGACTAATTTCTGAGGTAATGAAGAGATTATTTACCTTATTTAGAAGCGGAAAAACATTATTTGGCTGATACTGGCATATGGAGGACACTGGTGTACTGCAGCCAATAAGCTAAAATAATCATTAGCATAGAGGAAAATAAAAGGTTAAGAGTTGGATAACATTTAATTGTTTTGTATTTTTAGCCACATGGAAGTGTGTCTGTTTAATAAGGGTTATATATGCTTGTTTACATATGCAAGTTTTACATTTTGACTTTGCATGCAGGAAAGTTTTATCTTTTGGCCAACTAAAAGGTAAAAAGAGGAGAGAGAAATTAACTATTTTAATATAAGTTGAATTTAATGAAAAGTTATGTGCACAATCTTGCTATGGAGCAATGACGAAAAAGTAATTGCTCCATCAATGGTGACAGGCTACCCTGGCCCAAATGTAACAAAAGAGGCCTAAACCCAAGCAGCACCATATTTTACAAATGGGATGTTTTTATGCTAGAAAGCAGTGCTTTTATTTCTCCAAACACTGCACTTCTCATTCAAATGTTCAAAATGTTCTACTTTGGTCTCATTCATCCACAAAATATATGTTTCTAATAGCCTTCTGGTTGTCATTGTGATCTTTAGCAAACTGTAGAGGGGCAGAAATGTTCTTTTTGGACTACAGAGTACTTTCTCCTCACAACCCTGTCATGCACACCATTATTGTTCAGTGTTTTCATATGATGGACTCAAGAACATTAACATTATCCATTACCCAGAGTCCTTTAGCTCTCTAGCAGACTATTAAATGCTTGGCTCTTGGAGTGATCGTTGTAGATAAAGAATCTGGAATGGGTAACACAATGGTCCTGAATTCCCTCCAATCCTTCAGTTCCAATTCTTTAAAGATGATTTTGTAATAATAACCTGCCTGATGAGCATCAGCAACTCTCGTTTTGTCATGATACAGTAATGAAAACATGTTTTGTAGATCTATGATAGATCCCTTTTATTCTAATTAAACAAGGCACCCACTAGTGTGACTTTCATCCTATTGACTGAAAACACAAAATTAATGTCACATTCAAAATCACTGCTATTTCTAGAGGTAGCTACATATGTTAACTCACATATGTGTGATATTGCATCATTTTTCGTAATAAATAATGACCAAAAATAAATGTTTTGTCTCATTTGTTTAACTGCTTAATCTCTTTTTCTACATTAAAGATTTATGTGAAAATCAGATGGTGTATATATACAGAAAAGAATTCAAAATCTTCTACAGGATTCTAAAGGGTTCACAAACTTTCAAGCACCAATGTAGACCAGTAAAGCAAACTCTTGATATACCTTTACATATATATAATTTCATAACTCCCATACACAGATGCACTCCAGACGCGAAGGCTGCGTTGTGTCCGCAAAACGTTAATCCCAATCTTGGCTTGGCAAGGTATTGTTCTTGGCATCTGTAGCCTGTGATTCTTTGCCACACAGAATGCGTTGCCAGAAACCTGCTTGCCTGTGATATCTTCTTCTCACATTATGTGCACAAAACCAGCTTCATGCTGGAGAGCTGAATAAATGGGCTTGTGTTTGGGCAGGAGTAGGTCTTTGTGTTCTTATTGTGTAGAGATGATACAGATATAGTGCATTTATAAAACGCAAAGCACTGGCCTTGTTTTATTATTTCCAATAACAAACAGCCCAAAGGTGCTATGCGGTCCTAAAAAATTGTTCAGTATCAGTGCAGGATAATGTTCCATCATGAAAGCAAATTAAGCCTGGAGTAACATACGCAGCAATTTTCAACATTTGCTGAAATGCTGCAACAGTGTTTCTCAATAAATAAATTGTGTATATACCAATGACTGGTGTTTTATGTTATAATAGAAACTCAAATCTATAATTGTATGCTATAATAGAAATGTCAAGGTAAAAAAAAAAGTTATTAATTATTAAGTAATTAATATTATTATTAAGTAACAATATTTAAGAATATTAAGTAATTATTATTATTAAATATTGTTATACAATATTTCTTCATTTGTATATAATATTACACATATAAAATCATTTCTTTTTTTGAAAATATGATGATTGATGTTATTTGTTTATAGTTTTGCACTAAAACTACATGAACTACGTACCTTAATAATAACACATTTGCCTCCTACAATTTTAAGTGATTTCAGTCATTTCAAATAGACTCAAAATTCACTATTTAATGGCTGCAACCAAATTCTACATTTTCTATCAAATATGAACATGTAGTAGTAATAGTAGTAGTAGTTGTAATTGTTGTTGTTGTAGTAGTTGTAGTTATAGTACTAATATTATCTGTAGTAAAAATAATAGAAGAGACAGTAGTGGTAAGAGCAGTAATAGTAGTAAGACAAGTAGTAGGAGCAGCAGCAGCAGCAGCAGTAGTAGTAGTAGTAGTAGTAAAAGTAAAATAGCAATAATAGTAGTAGTAGAATTTATAAAAGTAGTAATAGTTATAGTAGTAAGAATAATAGAGGTTGTAATAGTAGTAGTAAGATTAGTAGCAGTAGCAGCTACAGTACTAATAGCAGTAGTGACAGCAGTAGTGGTAGTAATAGTAGAAGCAAACAATGTTAGTAGTAACATTAGTAATAGTAGCAGCAGTAGATGTAATAGTAATAATAGTAATAGTACTAACAGTAGTGAAACTGGGAGTAGCAGTAGTAGTAGTAATAGTAGTAGTAGCAATATAATAGTAAAATAATTTATAGAAGTAGTAATAGTAAGAGTAATAGCAGAAGTAGCAGTAGTAGTGAGAGTACTAGTAATAGTAGGAGAAGCAGTTGTAGTTACATTAGTAGTAGTAGTAGTAGTAGTAGTAGTAGCAGTAGTAGTATTATTAGTGGATTAGTTGTGACAGTAGTAGTAGTAGAAGTATTTATATAATATAGTTATTTTCATAGTACATTACACAAATGGATTAGCGTGCACAATCTGGCAACACTGCACAGGTTTCAGAAAGTGGCAGAAAATGGTTTAACAGTTGTTCTTCCTAATTCAGGGAGGAAAAATATAATATGGCAACACCACAGGCTGCTAGAGCATTTTTGAACTGTTGAAATTCCTACCGGCTCTGTACTTTTGACCATATTCTGCCCTCCTTATAGTTAACTAACAGAATAAATAAAAAATGCCATTTAAATAAATGCCTGTTAAAAAATTTCAAGTGCCTTGGCTTTAAGCTGCAGCTTGAATGCTAATGTTACTGTTACCAAGCACTAGCTTGGACCTAACATTCCTTTGTAAATCTTAACTTAAAGCTTTTCTACTCTGTATAGATTTGTAATAGCATGCACAATCTGCCCAAACTCTTAAAATATTAAATAAATATTATTAGTATTGTTAAACCAAATAGAATTTTGCTTGACGAACAACCATTTTTTAGAGCCTTGTAAGTGTGTGGATGTTTGTGGATGCAAATGTGTTGGTTATTCAAAAGGCTTTTCCATTTTTTATATTTTAATTTTAATGTTATTTATTTAATATTAGATATTTTTAACCCTACAGTTTTGTCTGTATTTTTCTCAATTTTTTATAGATAAATGTATACCATAGTGCTGTAAACTACATATACATGTGTAGTTGAGGTTGATAATTGTAGTTTGAGAATGGGTAGGAATGATGTAGGCTGGCAGTTTCTAACATCATAACTCCAGAGCAGAACTATGAAACTTGTCTCAACCAATTGACAATGTTTGGGGAAATGGGGGAATTGTGAAACACGTTGTGTACGTACATTTTTGGCTGTACCACCGCTTTAACAATGCTCCGGTGACAAAACATTCTGCAGCCCCCTGTCAGCAGAATGAAATTCCATCAGGAAATAAAACACTTGAAAAGAGGGTGGAGGACTGGTGTCCAGCAGAGTTTCATAGTTCCCCTATTCAATTAACAGGTGACTTAAACCAGGTGAGTCTGAGCAGGAAAATCACCAAACTGTGCTCCCTGCTCTAGAAATATATGTAAGCCATTTGTACAGAGGAAGGACAAATGGGCCAAGGCTACCCTTACCCTTCGCTAAAGCCTTCAAAAATCACTGTGAAGCAATTTGTTGCTTCCACACAGAACACTTACTGTCGGTCTTCAAGGTTAACACTTTTTACTTTAAT
Source organism: Arnoldichthys spilopterus (assembly GCA_037974385.1). Taxonomy (NCBI): domain Eukaryota; kingdom Metazoa; phylum Chordata; class Actinopteri; order Characiformes; family Lepidarchidae; genus Arnoldichthys; species Arnoldichthys spilopterus. Next base: position 17,531,024 of record JBBPDA010000021.1, on the reverse strand, counting down.
AGGTGATTTATAAAAAAGATGCTCAGATGAAAGATTTCATGGCGACTGTGTGCTAAGGTCTCCTCAGGACAAGCCAAAGAAAGTGTGCTAGTGCCTGTTTAACTTCTGATCTTATTTTCAAAGCCCAAAGCTTTGAATCAAGAGGGTGACGTTATATTAGCAAAGGCGCCTTTCTCAGACTTAGCAAAACGCTAATGAGAAACAATTCTGCAAGTGAGCATTCCGTCGCCTGGGGCGTCCGTTTGTTGCCTCCGAAAGGGAAAAAAAAGTGCTTGAGTGGTTAATCAACCAGTTATTCCCTCTTAAGCAGGGGTGTCAAACTGCAGTCCTAGTGGACCACAGCAGTACATAGTTCACTGTTTTCCTTACATTAGCACAGCTGATTCAACTCATCAGCTAATTACAAAGCCCCTTCAGGTGTGTTAAAGGGAGGGAGCTGTGTGGTGCTGCTGCCAGCCAAAGCCAGAGTCCAACTTGACATTTTATAGAGAAGTAAACCAAACCAATATGTTTTGCTGTTTCTTTCCATTCACTGCAAAACTGAAGGAAAAACTGATAAAAATGCTTCCACAAGTAAAAGGCCAAAGCCCACACAATGTACCACTTTACTGTGATGGAGCTCTAGAGCTGTAGAGCTGGGTTTCAGAATTAAAGTACTATTTTAAGTTTATTGTCATATATAGGTAACAACAGAACGTCATTACCAGCAATGAAACCTTTGGACTTGGAGCCTTCTCACAATTGCACAGTAAAATAAATAACGTTAATACAGTAATAAGAGGAGAATAAAACATTTAAAATAAAAAGTGAAAATAATACAAAGGAAATTAGAAAAATACAAGGAAAAGTATAAATACAAGAAAAATCTGAAGACACAGAGCCACGATGGCTGTGTTTTCCGACACCATCTATCGAAATAGAATGGAATTACTGAAATTCAATTGAAATTTAAATTCCAAATTTCTGTTTTCTGTTTAGACCTTTCAGTGTCAGTCAGCCTATAACCACACTTGTGCCTGAAACTAGATTCCTGACATCCTGTCAAAATAACATGCCATGCAGGTTTATACCAATATATCATCTACTAATCCCTAGGTCTGCTGTTCTATAAATGATAGGCTTTCTTAAACACATTATTGAGCAAATACTACGAATACATTCTCTCTGTGGTGCCAGTATTAACCTAATGTGAAGAAAATCTACACAAAACAAAATGAAAGATCAGGCATAAAGAGTAAAACTGGGCATCTGCTTGATGCCGCAAACTAAGCACAGCATGCATGATGCCTCTTAAAGGTTACAATAATGAATAAACACACACAAAATCAAATTACACCTCTCACTCATTCAACAGGTAAACAAACCATGAACAGTTGTAATAAATGAACAGTTCTGCGAAAAATCTCATTTACACATGTTTGCTCCTAGCCCAGAAGTGCCAAGAAATGTTTTGTGTCCATATTTGGCTCCTTTCAAGCTTTGTACTGTAGCTACAAGGCTAACGCTGCTACGGCTGATGCAGCAGTCACTCAAATATGTCAAATTGTTTCTAAAGTAAATAAATAAATAAATAAAACACATGATCAAAACTTCCCTCACCATACTCAAACTCCAATCTGCTCTTAACTTAGACCCTGCAGATGTGCAGGCCTCTAATTAATAACTTTTTAACCCTTTAATGGCCATACCAAGAAATAAATACATTTTTCTTTGCCATTTTTTTATACATTTTTTAATAATTTTAACCAATAATGTTTACATTTTTCTTCAACAATCTCATAGCTTTTAAAACAGAGATCTCTAATAAGTACTCAAGAATTTTTATAAACTCTGAAAACATAAACAATTATTGGATTCTCCTGAAAAGTGAGTTTCCTGGTGAGGAAATTCACTGGAAAGTTCTACTAATTAAAGACACAGTGAAATCCAGTGATGGAACAATCAGGTTAAGTTAAGCTCAGTGAATGTTTCACATTTCTCAAAATGTGCTCGACCAAATAAGTAACCAGAAAGCTAAATTGTTAAAAAACAAACAAACAAACAAACAAGCAAAAAAAATCAAAAAAAAGCTTTGTCTGAAATCATTGCCTGTAGTAGTAAACTTTGATAACTTGGTAAACTTACATTCTTCTGCAATTTAAGTGAAGAACTTCCTATTATTCCTGTCCAACTTACTATTTCCTTCTTTAGTTTAAATATCGGACAGAAGCTTAAATTTTCTTCAATACATAATCCAAAGTCAACAACCAAAAACAGGCAAGGGCCAGAGTCAAAAGATCAAAATCACAAGAACATAACCGCTCAGTATGTTGCATAGAGCAAACCACACTTCACAACCAGAGCAGTGACTGTTGAAATAGTCACTGTTCAGGTGAATGTGATCTCTTTGACTGGCAGCTTCTCTGTGTTGGATTCTTTGATCTGGAGTGAACTCTCCTTGGTTACATGGCTCCAGATTCTGATTCCAGGGCCTCACAAATATAAAACGCCCCATACATTTTGTTTAAACCAAACTGTAAATAACTGTATATAAATAAATTAGCAATTAATAATCAATAATTAATGAAGGTCAATAGGTCAATAATTTATTAATGCTAACGTATGTAGTTAATTAATGTACAGATGCATGTTCCCTTTGAAAAAGGCATAATTATTTTCACAAAATCAGCGAAAAATGTACTATGACCAGGTGCACCCAAATGTTTGCATATGACTCTATATTCTTCATACATGTGTAGATTTATAACCGCAAGACTACCTTCAAAATATGCAAGCACAGGTGCACTGACACCTGGAAACTGAGGCTCTGTTATACTATAACTCACTCCATTCTATTATTGTAGGGCAACTGGGCTGTTAAGCCTTGCTGACGGATCACATATGCAGGGTGTTTTCCTTCTGTTTCTTGCATTCTAGAGCATGGTGTTATCTGAGAGCAGACCTGAGACTTAGAGCCTCAGGACTTGCAAAGGTGAGAAAATGCAGAGCAAAATGGTTGTAAAGCGTGTGAAATGCACCTAATATCTGTGCATGATAGTGTGACATTTATGATGAACAGCAGGTTACGCAGCTAATTTATGACAGAAGTAAAATAAAATCTAAATAAGTTTGTACAATATAAAAATGTTTAAAACTACAAAAAGCAATGCTGTCACCAAAGCCACGGTTGTTAGTGTTTACTGCAGTGACAATTGCTTTATTGCCTTGATACCCACAAAGTAAAGTTCCACCAATTAAAAAAGGACTGTCCCTGAACCAGGACCCAGGTAATCCATCCATCCATTCTTTTTTCAGCTTTCTTCCGGGTCGTGGGGAAGCTGGAGCCAATCCCAGCTGACTGCAGGCCTAAGGCAGGGTACACCCAGGACAGGAGGCCAACCCATTGCAGGAACCCAAGTGTTCCAAAGTCCCAAAATTAACCTGCCCTGGAAGTTGTATAGGTGTATGCTTTATCCTGGTAAAGGCAATCTAATGTAAACCAAGTCCAAGATTAGAGGTTAGAAATTAGAATTAGCTAATCACACGAGGGAAGAAACGATAGTGAATCTTGGGTCTACATGTGGAGAACATATATTTTTCCCACCCTAATGATTCTGTTTTTTGATTCCAAAACTTTGTTAAGGTAGAGCTCAGAGCAGTGGGCCGTGGTGCACTTTTCAACCTCCAAAAACTGTATGAAAAGCATGAAAATGTACGTTGTGTATGAGGAGAATACATTACATAAATAAGCAGATGTATGTGGCCTCACAGTTCACAACTGCAATGAACATGTACAGATCTATTGCTTTGCACTTGTGCTAAACAAAAGTACTCTAGACATCAAGAGAGCATGGACTAGAGTGATTTGGCGGGTTTTAGGGGCATGTACCCTTGTTATTCTCCAGAGGACACCTTTTTCGCACCGGTAAAAAGTGTGATGCAGAGTGTGTATGCTAGTATAACACCAGCACACTGGTCATTTTCAGGCCATGTGCCCACATTTTCAAAACAACTAATGATTTTGCATGCATTTCCTGCTCATAGGATTGCTGTTTTTAAAATGAGGCGCTTTAAGGCAGTTAAATGACCCTATGCTTTTAAACAACAAAAACTTTCTAGCGGCCGTAACCGGTCTGGATCCCCGGAATATTAGCCAGCCTCATTCACGCCCTTCCCAGGTGGTACTGGTTTGGAGTAATCACGACAGGCTTCTTATGGTACAAAGACTCCCATCGAGTTGTGAAGTCTTGTAATTTACCCAACGTTGCAGATGTTGATCCTGTGTTGACCCTGTTTGACCTTTTTGTGGAATACTCTGATTTCTGGAATCTCCTTTTAAAGTAAAATGACTTTTACTTGCACTTGCGTCCAAGTCTCCACTTGAAATCATTACAGGTGTATTAATGAATGTAAACCATATTTAAGCTGGTCATTTTAGTCACTTGCAGGTGCACGATGTTCTAAGAGCACTAATGGCACTCAAAATGTTTAGATGGAACAGTGCTGCTCCCATAAATGATTTTCACTCTGCACATGTCCTTTTCCTCCCCAAAAACTTTTACCAGTCACCACATCAATATAATAGCAAGACATCATAGTTCTCCCATTTTAGATTGATTTGGACACTCCCATCAGTGGGCAGTGGTGGCCTAGTGGTTAGGACCACTAGTGAAGGTCGCAGGTTCAAATCCCAGCCGGGCACCACTGAGGTACAAGGTACTATCCTGCTACACTGCTCCCCGGGCGCTGTTGATAGCTGCCCGCTGCTCCACGTGTGCATGTGTGATGGGCTAAATGCAGAGGTCACATTTCGTTGTGGTGCTTGAGTGTGTTCACAATGACAAAACAGTCACTTTCACTTCTTCAATGATAGTTGCACCTTGTGCTTCAAACTTTAGATTTTCAAAACAGGGCCCCTGGTCTGCATTCTCAAGCTTGAGCAACTAGACCTTGTGGTCTAGACTAAATACACATATTACCTAGTCAGCTGTTCAGAGCCTCATGTGATCTACACACCCTAAAGAGTCAACCATCACATCCATGCTGAGCAAATGAGCACCTTGAAGTCAGGCAGATACTTACGGTACATAATGTGAAAGGGAAAAAAAAATCATGTGCTCTTTTTTCAGCTCCCAGTAGGCAGGAAGAAGATAAAAGTGTTGTGCAGAGCAAATAATTACACGTCTGCCCACACACATATTTTTATTTTTCCTTTCGATTTCTCTTTTATGATGGGGGCTTTTTCCTCTTACAAAAGGATGCAATGCCCTCACGGTTGTTCATTAGCAAGCTCAAAACGTGTCCACTGCCTGTGGACAAAAACGCTGAGGCTTAAAAACCTATTGATTGAATGTGAGTGTTAAGAAGAGTGCTGCGCAGTTGCATAAGGAGCTGCTCGTCTGCAGAGCTGTGGTTGCTTGTCAGAAGCGGCTTGTAGGCGCAGCATGAGCCAGCAGCAAGCGGTTTATGATTTAGCAGCTTGATAATGTCAGAGGAATCAGTCATCTGAGAGACGCGCCGCGAGCCGTCATTCGCACGGTAAGCACCGTGGCTCTCCCCACAGCTTGGGTGCATTACATCTAGATGACAACCTGAAGACAGGGAAGAACATCGAGAGGAGATGTCTCCCTGGCAGCACCTTTGTCCCCCTCCATGGGGTGGGATAGCTGCACCATACAGACAAAATACAAATACCAGATTACAGTGCTGTGAGATACAGTTCACCGTGGAATTGTAACAAGACTTCCAAAGTGGACAAAAAGCTAAAAAGGAGTTCTTATGTTTGGGGTAAGTTAATGTAAGAAGATATTTCAGATTATTTTGGACCATTTTAATTGGTCCATTCATCAAGACAAAAATTCACAAAAATATCAACTAGTGCAACTAGTGTTTTCCAATGCTGTAAAAATAGGAAGAACCAAGGAGTACAATTATGTTTGACTGATGATTTAAAAAAAAATTGGTCAGACTTTTCTTGAACCCATGGGAAATCCTACCTTAAGAAGTCATCACTGAGGTACCCTTGAACAAGGCATCGTCCTACTACACTTCTCCACATGTGAACATGTGATGGGTTAAAAGGTCACATTTCGTTGTGGTGGCCTAGTGGTTAGGACGTTGCCCTTGGGACCTGAAGGTCACAGGTTCAAATCCCAGCCACCACTGAGATACAAGGTACCACGTGTTCACAACGACAAATAGTCACTTTCACTTTCAGATCAGTGTTTGACCAGTGAGTGATTGGTAACACTTTGCTTGAAATCCTTCTTCATGACAATGACATAATGGCAGTATGCATTCATGAGATGCCTTGACAGATTATGTCTATTAGTAGCAGGCAGCTATCAACAGGGCCTGGGGAGCAGTGTAGCAGGACGGTACCTTGCTCAAGGGTACCTCAGTAGTGAAGTGAAGTGAAGTGAAAGTGACTATTTGTCATTGTGAACACACTCAAGCACCACAACGAAATGCAACCTCTG
>JBBPDA010000021.1:17510908-17524466 GCA_037974385.1 Arnoldichthys spilopterus | reverse complement strand
CACGTGCACACGTGGAGCAGCGGGCAGCTATCAACAGCGCCCGGGGAACAGTGTAGTGGGACGGTACCTTGCTCAAGTGTACCTCAGTAGTGCCCGGGCCGGGACTAGAATCTGCAACCTTTAGGTCCCAAGGACAATATACTAACCAGTGGGCCAAATCAGCAGCAATTACACGTGATTTGAGTGGTTAATGTTTATCCAGCATTATTTTGGCCAAGCACATTTATGGTTATTGGACCAGGCTGAATGACTCAATCTAACACCCACAAAACAACACCCACAGACAACATCATATCTTAACTCCTCCATATTTTGTTTCTATTCTTAATCTTGGTAAGTGCTTTCAAAAATATAGATTTTTCAACATATTTAGACTGTGAAATTGCTGATGTTCAATTTTCACAGTACCAATTCTTTTCATATCAGATGCACTTTCTTCTGAGAGCAAGTTGGTACAAACAGATTACACTGCACTTTCTGTTACAAGTGTGAAAAGTCTTTGTTTGAGCTAGTACAGGGATGGGCAACTTTAGTAGTGGTGAGGGCCAACACATTTCTCTCCGTACTACTAGCTTCAGCTTCACAATCTTTAATATTTTTGCTGTTGAGATGGAAAATATACTTTCTAATTAACAAGCAGTGCTTTTTGAGATACATTATGAAGGAAAGGATGTTTCAATGCAGAAAATACATGACAGATCCTATCCTTTGGGCTTATTACCTTAACATTTTATTCCGTCCCACATTTTTACATTCAGTGAGGTAACAAGAAATGCTACTGTGCATGTCATGACAACAACATGGTATTTTTTCTCTGCAGAGGTCCAGAACATTTCCTTCTTCTTCAAACCCTCAACACACACTAAGTAAAGTGTGAACCCCTGTAAATGTACAATAGACTCAACGTCAGTCTCAAAATGTGGACAATCAATCTGCAGTAGGTAGAACAGTGTCATCTGTTAGCCTGTTTCTCTTTTTCAATTTGATTAGCATGCACAAGCCGAAAGGCGTAAGATGCTGAGATGACTCTTGCACTGTTATGGCTTTGTTAGCTTATGTTTTCTCTGTCTAATCTGGTGGCACATGCGTACCTCTCATACTTCTTTTTGTGAGTAGTGGTGTACCAGTGACACCTTCATCACAGGTTTGGTCTCAAAACAAACCAAGCAGATGGGCTTTTCTTTGATTTCTTTAAAAAAAGATCATCTGTTTTTTGGCTAGGAATTAAACTTTTCTCTTCTTTTTGTCATGTGATTACAGAGTATTAGCTGAAGTATAAAAGTAAATAATTGCTGCATTAAGTGCAGGATCGAAGTCAACATAACCCCTGCCCACCCTTCCAATTAACACATATACATAAAATATTTGTAAATAAAAAGCATCCCATAGGTCATACCGCATAACAATACAGGTCATGCACAGCCCATGGGCCACTGGTCACCCTTCCCTGAACTACAACATTGTAATACAGCTATTGTAATACACTGTACATTGTAATACAGTACATTGTAATACAGTATTCAATTACTGTTTACCACTGCTAGTTTGACACAATAACATTGTACATGGAACATGTGGAGGCTTTAAAACGAATTAGCAATATGCTAGCGTTGGCTTTTGACGATTACTTATAAAGGGTATACATTAGACATTGTCATGACATTAAGAAGTAATGGTACACACACCAACACATTCCCATATATACATACATATACAATAAGTACAATAAATATACAATCTTGATAAAATTCTCTCTCTCTCTCTCTCTCTCTCTCTCTCCCTCTCTCTTACTGAAACTGTAGATGTTGAGAAAGATGTACTGGTTTCGCTGATCTTTCTTTTTTGCTTGATAAATTTCCTCAAAATGTGCTAAGCATTCCTGTGCAAGAGGAACTTTAGTACAGTGAGGCTAATAGCTGGACAGTGTTTGCTGTTTTCTGACAGGTACGATTAGCAATTTTACAAAACTAAAATGATAATAAACACGGCTAGTGCATCACAGAAGTGAAACATATAATTTTATTCCAAAATGACAGTTTCAGTTACTCAGATCAAGTGCTTACTAGCAAAGCCAAGCACTGTGAAACCATATGTGTCATAATTCAGCTCTGTTGGTGTGTTCTAGTGAAGTCATTACAGATTTGGGCTTCAATCCCCAGGTTCATGTCAGATTCAGTCAGTTTCATACTTCTGCATCTAATATAATATCCTTAAAAGGCTTTAAACACAGGCTTTATAAGCTGTTTCATTTTACTTTAGACACTGACATCTTTAAGGGATCCTTGACTGAGGCACCGTTACTTCTGTCCTCACAATTCACAATTTTGTTTCAGGTAAGGCTGGTGAAATAGCATGAAATGTTTTTCTTTCAAAAACAATAAAAAAAAATCAGTTAAAATAATGAGCGTGAGGGTTCTGCTGCTGTTATAGCCATTTCCTGCAATGGGCAATGCTGCAATAACAATTAACAAATAATTTATCGTCCAGCCCTAACTCCCAGGTGCCTCATTTGTGTCACAGCTCAGTCCCGGCCAGACTACACTCTCAGGCATAACCCTTGAAGCCAGCTCAGTGTAACGATGGCAAGAACGCTTTGCGTGAGACTCCCCTGACCCCAGTCAGAACAGATCAGTCCTGCTCATCTGTTCTTACTGAACCAAGAAGGCCGGCTTTAACACGACCAAAATGCCACAGCAGAGACCTGGGATTCACTTAAACTGCCTGATTCAAGTGTGCCATTAACTGAATACAAATCATTTCCTCTGACTCCTCTTTCTACCCTGTCCATTTCTGCCTGTATAACATATGGGCAAAGAGGAGGGCTTTACTGACAGCTTTCTCAACAATGAAGCCTGACATCTGCTCAAGGAACAGGAAACCTTGCATTAAATACAAGATACAGCATGAGTGTTACATTCAAAAGAGATTTAGATACACAAAAGAGATTTAAACCTTTAAAAAAATCATTTTCCCAGCTGTTCCCTGAACTTTCAAAGCGATGTAAACAACATGTCGTGCAAAATGTAACCCTGTCAAAAATATCTGACCTGTAGCAATAGCAAAATCGCCCGTCAAATAATCTTCTCTGCCGTACAGGAAAAAAACGATTTATCTCCAAAGCTAACACCGAATGTTCCACAGGCCATAACCCTGTTGGAGACTTGGCACAGCTCAACCGCCAAAGAAATTATTTATTTGTAATGATAGCTGTCATATTGTGGCTCCCTTCTGCTCCTGAGAAAATGAATATTTCCTTTTCTGACAAATGCATCCATCAGCCTGGGAGACTGTATGGTAGACAGGGGCCCGGGGAACGGTAAAATTTTCAGATGATCCCTCTTCAATTTCCTGCAGGCCATGACCTTAGCCAACTCCCCCTGCACACGGATGTGATGAATAGGCCGGGCCTCTGCTCTAGGTCACTCTTGCCATTACACAAGAAGTCGGACTGACAAGCGCCTACTGTGATGACTTAGTTACCACAGTCGCAGAGGGAAAGTAGCACTGGGGACAGTTGTGAGGGTTGGTGATTATACACATGCACAAGTGAGGATGAAAATTGAAATGGGGTGAAAGCTATGAAAGTGCTGTGAGTTGAAAATATACCAGAGGCCTGGTCACTACATGCAACACAATGTAGCAAAATACACTGAAAAGTATGATATGCATTGCATGTTTTGAATTTGTACCTCATTTCCACATTCATAACATATATGTTGCATCAAAACAATTTTGACGTTTATGTTCTTTTGCCAGGAACTGTATTAATGTAATATGGTTTCATGAATGAAGACATGCACATTTGAATCAAGTAAATGCATTTCGTTCCAAGCAGTATGTATTTTAGCCAGTGGGTGGGTACTTCTATTTCACTGTTGAGTCTTATAATAAACGGGTCTTGAAATCTTGGAAAAACAGATCTTGAAACTCCCAAAAGAAAATTTGCTCCCTGTGGTATTTGAGTTGATAGATCTTCGCAAACTTTACATGCTTGGACTTAAGCTGGAGTTCCTAGGGGTCAGGTTAACCACAAACATGGTAGGAATAATCAATTACATTTTGATTTCAAACAGCGTTTTTTCATTTTATAAGCACTAAAAGTCACTCAATGCCTTCTGGAAACCCTAGATATGTCTATGACTGTGAATATGACTACATACATATGCCTTTATGATAAAACAAATGTTAACACTTGTTCCAAGCTTCAGATGTCCACATTCAATCCAAGACAAATACAAAACTATGAACCACTCTTAGCTATAGTAACAGCAACCACTGGCAGAGGAGCACTGGGAGAATTTTACATTAGCATTTGTGTAAATTTTATGGCACAGACTGGTTTGCCCTATATTTCAGCACCAGGAGCTGTCCATGAACTAGAACCATGTAACTACGAAAACAACCAAAAGGCAGTGATATGTGAAAGTGGGCAGCCTGGGCATATTCATACCTTCACTGCGGTAGTCCTCCTGAGAGCTGAGGGCCGAAAACCTCTGCCTGGAGAATGGAGGCCAGTCTTGCCCAAAGGAACTGTGGTCCTGTCTGGGCCTCACTCGTGGGCTCAGCAATGAGGAAGAGGAGCTGTCCGGCTTCATCCGCAACACAGCCGCGTATGACACGGGTCTGCCAGCGACTGATCTGGCAAGCTCTGACAGAAAACAGAAAGAAAACAGAGTGAGGTAAGAGAGTGAGAGAAAAAGAGGAAAGAGAGAGTGAAAAAAAGGCCTCATTTTACTTCCTTGGCCTTGGAATTTCATATAGTGATGATCCAAGTGATCCATGTCTGATAATCTCTAACAGTTATTCTCCTTATTCTTAATTCTCCCATTCGTATGATGGGTTAAATGCAGATGTCACATTTCGTTGTGGTGCTTGAGTGTGTTCACAATGACAAATAGTCACTTTCACTTAAGTTTATTTTGTAATGACAACAACAATAACCTAATTCTGATAATGAAATAATTGCAAGCCAAAACATTAAAAGCTGGAAGTGACATGTTGAATTTCTATTTCCGAAGCCACATACTGAGAATGAGAATTATTCAAAGCCAAACATTTTCCACTCTGGCTCAGCCACTCATTTTTCACTCAGAAAGTACATTGCTAATTATATTCCAATCGTGTTGTGTCAATCAGAGCCATGACTGCGTAATTGCTACAAATCATTGCTATAAATTTTCTATTTGTGTTTGAAAACTCCTGCCAAAAAGAGGAGTGCCACAAAGCATTGGATGTCTTAATTATAAAGTCCATTAGCACCTGTTAAAAATCCCCCATTTGCTCTGTCTTCCAATTATACCTTTAACAAGTACTGACGAAGCTCCAGTACATCAAGCTGCCAAAGTAATACCCCAGATGCAGTGCTTTGTAATGAGGAAAACCCTGCAAACTGACATGTTCCGTATCGCTTCCTTCCGTGCATAGCACAGAATCATTCACAGAAGAGGAAAAGCCCTAACCTCTAGAAATTGAAGTCACGGATCCATATTTGCAGACCGGCCGGAAAAAGGGGAAAAAATGCGAGCTGACATTTATAAGCTTCTAATTGAAGACAGTCTTATAATACTTGCAAAATATGACCTTTGCTATGCTGCACTTTCAACCAAAAATGCAATGGGTGATCACTGGAAACCACTTCTAGAGGCGAGAGAGGAAATGGGAGTGTTCTTTTCTGCCCTCTTGAGTTGTCTGGGTTTTTGTATGTAGGTGCTATGTGCCCGTTGAGGGCGAAGAGCTCAGAGGAGAAAAAAACTTTCAGATGTAAGAGTTTTTCCCGGAGAGGGACCAAAGAAGCCATTCCAAAAATGGCAGACAGGTGTCTAGACAGCTGCCTTGTCTGACAAAAAAAAGACTTGTATAGAAACGAATATAGGCAGCCACCCAGTGTCATGGATAGAAAGATGCATGGATGGAGGCTTGGGTTAATGGATGACAGACAGACGTGCGGGAAAGCAGGAAAGAGAGGGTGAAAAAAACAAAAGAGGAAACATGAGAAGAACGTACATGGGCAGACAAGCAGACAGACAAACACTGACAAATGACTTGAGCTGTTAAAGGTTATATTGAGCAGTGTGGAGATGGTATGACGTATGGATGGTGGAAATACAGAGTTTGGTTATAAGCATAAACATATACACTGGAAATTTGCAAATCTGGTTAAACATTCATTTTCAGGTAAAAGAAAAAAGACACATAGCTTTTAGGCACATATGCTGTAACTGCAGCAGCACCATACATTCTTCATATTAGCAAACAGTATACATTCAGTTCATCCATCTTCATGGTCCTTTATCATAACCAGAGTTAAAGGGGTTAATGGAGCCTATGGAGCAGAGCTCATAAAGTAAGAGTGGAAAAAAAATCTGTCGACTCCTGCCCTGGGAGGCTAGGAGCTGCCCCATTCCCCTAGAGCCAACTTGTACCCTCGAATAGATCGTTTGATCCTTGGGGCTTCCTTCCTGCTCATCCATCTTTACAATAGCTTGACCACCACAGACCACCACCACATGTTCATTTGCTGCCCAAACCTTAACCACGAAACTGATTGACCTTAACTAATGCTGCCTTCGTAAACTTTTTGATTGTTCTTGATTTTGTTGCTATCCGGTGTCGACCAAAAGACGATGGGTTCCCCTTCTGAGTCTTGGTTCCTCCCAAGGTTTCTTCCTCCAGCTTAGGGAGTTTGTCTTTGCCTCCTTGCTCATCTAATACTTGGACCCACATTTTGTAAAGTGGCTTTGTGACAACGTCTTATAAAAAGAGCTATACACATAAAACTGAATTGAACTGAGACGCGCTGATGAACATCTACACTCCAGTCAATTGAGCATCTCCAGTTTCCTGATGTATGCCTTTAGGCCAAGAGAGGTAAAAGGAACTCGCAGAGGCAACCCATGAAGAAAGAATATCCATGTAAAAAATATTCCCATGTAAAAAATATTCCCATGATTGTGTAAGATGGCTTTGGTGTTCCTGCCTTTATGCAGCCAACAGTCCCAACATAAGCAACCATAAGCGTGGACAGTGGTGGCCCAGTGGTTAGGTCATTGTCCTTTTGAACAGAAGACCACAGGTTTAAGTCCCGGCCCAGGCACCACGGAGGTATCCTTGAGCATTGTACCGTCCTGCTACAGTGCTCCCCGGGTGCTGTTGGTAGCTGCCCACTGCTCCACGTGTGCACGTGTGATGGATTAAATGCAGGTTACAAAAATATAACCCCTCATTGTGTTGATTGAGTGTGCTCACAATGACAAATAGTCACTTTCATTCATATGTCCAGCTTCAGTTTTCCCATTTAATGTGATTGTTGGACTGCTGTGATTGTTTTGTGACTGAAAAATTCTGTCATGTACACCAACATGGTTGTGTAGGCACATCGTGCAGAGTGATGGTGGCAGGGAGGGTCATTCTACCCATCCAGGTAGAACGAGACTGTTAATAAATTGCTGTGGCATCGCATGGGGCTCATTTCCTTATAACAGTGAAATGCAATCAGCTCAAGTCATTATCACACAGTTATATCATCCTTTTAATGGGCCCATTGCAGACCTGTAAATCAAATACAAACTTAATAATAATAATAATAAAAATAATAATAATAATAATAAACGGCATGTGTATAGCACCTTTCATAAAGGAAATACAGCTCAAAGTGCACATAATTTATTAGGTAACTAGACATACAGTTAGTTATGGAAATATGCTAATATATGGCTAGTAGCAAAAACAACAGTCATTATGGATTATGCTTTGCATGTTGATTCAAATGATCTTCTTAGGCTATATTTCATAAACAATGACCCCACTTCACACCCTTAAGCATTCGCACTCGCTTGCACACGCAAATACATGGTGTCGTTTCTCCTCCCTCTCCTCGGCAACTGGATTACAGAGCATGCAAGTCTGCTATTTGCTATAAAAAAAAAAATAAAAAAAAATACAGAATACGGCACTGAATGAAGTAAGAGAAAGGGAACAACTTCCTTTAAAGCGGAGCCATCAAAAGGCCCACAATGATTTGCTCTCTGAGGTGCGGGCTGTAGGCTTATGCCTAGACTGCGCTGTCAGAAAACATTATCCTCAACGCACCCTCTCCTCAAAGCACAAAAGCTCTGAGGGAAACGATGACAGCAATAGCCCGCTGAATCCAAACTGCCCCGTGGCCCTTTCCACAGCTACTGTACATAAAAGATTTCAAACAGTTGGCGGCATAAACCAATTTATTCCATTCTTTCATTTCATCTTTAAAGAATAAACAAACACTTTTAGTCTGGAAGGAATGAAAAGGGCTCGTGTGAAGTGGTGCTATGCTTAATAATGCAAACTGTACTCTCATTAGATCTGGGAAAGCTTTCGTTTTATTTGTGCACGTCGCCTTTTTTGGAAGATTTGTGAGGTAGCTTAAGATAGCAAGCCGATAAGACTGTGTCTTGCGTGTATCTTTACCTGAATCTAACATGCTAAAAGCTGTGGGCATGTTTTTTAACACGTTTTTTTTAGCAAAGTTCATGCAAAGATTGAAGGTTTGATAAGGGATTGGCACAGGAAACCCAGGGGCTTCGAGGGTGTTTATTCCTCTCTGTGCGATAAGGCCACATAAAATAACACAGAACAGCTGGAAATAATCATTTTGCCTTTAGGGCCTTGTCTGTAGCGCAGAAAAAAATGCTATCTGTGGAAGTAGAATAGGCAATTACTCTACTTATTTATAATTGCTCTAAACCTTAATTTCCTGCACTCGCAAGGGAAGCTTCAAACTTTCAAAGGTGCCTTAAGAAAAAAAAAAAACTACCATGAATTGAGGTTTAAAGATATTTAATGTGTGGCAGTTAATTGGGTATAAATCACATATGGAAGCCAATTAGTATCTGACAAACACATTTTCATTTTGTAAAAGAATTCAACAAAACTACTGCACAGGTGGGGTAAAGGGAATGCGTGTAGGGAATCACTAGAGCAAAACTTCACATCTACAGACTTCATATCTAAACATATGTGTGGAGATGATGAAGAACAATTTGTCGGCTTAGTCAGTAGGTTCGATCTGATTCTGCCAGACATTTTCACATTCAAAATAGCAAAACTGGGTAACACAGGGTAGCATTTCTAAGGCTACAAAACATGTACATAAGCCTTTTGCGACAACTGACATTTATAAAGGTTTATTCCAGCGAACGTCACTTATCATTAAGGCAAATCTCATCAGTTTCACCCCAAAAGTGTAATGACAATGGACGCTTGTTGGAATAAACCTTTAGAAATGTCTATGTCGGCTAATGTCAGTTGTTATAAAAGGCTTACGTACAGCGAGACATTTATAAAGGTTTATTCCAACAAGTGTCACCTGTTATTAAGGCAATTCTCATTAGTTTCACCCCAGAAAGTGTAATGACAAAAGACACTTTTTGGACAAAAATCTTTATATATGTCTATGTAGGTTAATGTCAGTTGTCATAAAAGGCTTATGTACACGTCTTACAACCTTATTAACGGTACCTTACAGTAAAGTGTTACCCAAAACTCCAAAATACTATAAAACTTCTTCTTTTATAAATATAAAATATTTAAAAATCTTTTATATCAACAAAGTCGTTACCTTGACATACTTTTGACCACTGAGTATTAAAATCCTAAAACATTTAGAAAGCTTTTTCTAGGATAGACCTAACACGGACAGGTTATTCTTCTTTGTATCTTGGAGTAAGTCAGTCATCTCTGTCTTGTATGCAATGTCTTTTATGCATCTAATGCAAAATGCTGCTGTTCGAGTACACATGTCTTGTGAAAAAGACCACATTGCTTCAGTTTTAGCTCCAGTACACTGGTCAACAGTTTATTTTAGAATTCAGTCGAAAATTTTAAATTTAAAATTTATAAAGGTCTTAATAGGCTGGGCGCTTGGTATATTACAGATTTGCTTTGCCCACACTCAGCTTCCAGACTTACAAGATCCTCTCAGCAGTGCCTGATTCCTCTGTATTCTAGAATTAAAACAAAAGGTGACCATGCATTTGCGGTTTTGGCTCCAAGATCTTGGGAAAGGTTATCCAAAGAGATCAGTGGTTAAAAACAAAGCTCAAAACACACCTCACTACGATAGCATATGAAAATCTATGATGCGGTCAGTTGAGAAATGTAGTTGTATGCTCAGTCTATCATGAATTTTATGTCTTTATTTATTTTATCCTGTTTTATCCTATTTCTGTTTTATTTTTATGTCTGTGCAGCACTTCATTTCAATAATATTTAAAATTTCAGCTTTTTATTTCAACACAAAAATGGGTGAGCGCAAGGATCTGAGCCACTTTGACAAGGACCTTTTTGTGATGGCTAGACAACTGAATCAGATCAATTTCAAAACAACAGGTCTTGTGGGGTGCTTCAGGTGATGGAGTCATAGGTACCCAAGGCTCAGTGATGCATGTAATGAGTGAAGGTTAGTCTGTCTGCTCCAATCCCAGATGGTGTTAATGTTATGGTCTATTGGTGGTGAATTGACCTGGACCTACGTATGTGTTATTCAGATCATTTGGATGCTCAGTGATGGGTAAATCTAAATTGGAACCCACCCTGCTATCACAAAAATAATAATGTTACTATGTTAATGTTATTACATCTTTAACTGCTTCATTATCCTCTAATCTGTATCTTTCTACTTGAACAGGGATATATCATAAATAATGTGGAAACCCACCACAGCAGTTAAAGGGAATTTCACTGATCAGCCACAATATTTAATGACTGACAGGTTAACGACATTGATTATCTCATTACAATTGCAATAACAGTCAAATTGTGATGTCTAGACATCAGGGTCAAACGGTAAGTCTTATGGTGCATTAATCAGGTATTGCCTAAGGATTTGATTATCGCATTTACAAAGCATGTGTTGCAGTTAAATCCTCACAATATCCCAACATTTAGTGCTAAGCCTTCCCAAAAGAGTAGAAGCTGTTATTGCATTAATGTGTGGACAAACTCTATATTAACACCATATCTCAGAATATATTTTAGATATGCTCACAAATATTTTAGAGCAAACATTGTATAAGCACGTATCTACAAACGTCTGGAGAAACACGTTTTATGAATATGTTTAAGCGCCAAATTTTGTTAATTTCCTAGGTGAAAATATGAAACACATGCATTTTCCACAGGGAACAAACTTACATCTGGCATTTCATGCCAGTTTGTTAGAACACAATTTTAAACATATCTTCGCTGTTGGAGCAAAACCTCCTCTCCTCATTTTTTGTAGTTTTTCACTTTTTATGCAATTGGAAATCCCCAGCTACGTGTTTATGTGATGAAAGAACCAAAATAATTCAGAATGAACTGGAAAAAAGTCTCTTTACCTTAAATTCTATTATATGTGTTTTTATTATTATTATTATTATTATTATTATTAGTAGTAGTAGTAGTATTATCCTGTAAATTTCCAACAGCAACAATATTTTAATAAGAATAAGAGTTTAGTATATTGATAAAAAATCAAACAAAACAACATTTAAAATGGGCTGTAACATTTACACTGGCCACTGTAAGGAAAAGGGGCAAGGCCCCTTTAAGATATTAAGGAGAGCTGTCTCCATCTGCTGGCCGGGACTGGTAGCCCCGGCATCAAATCCCAGCCCAAGTGATCCACAGGTGCGGTGGATTAACAAGTTTATGGTCGGGGATTCATAAGGTCCCAGTGACCAGATGGAGACGCAAAGCCACTTGTCGTTTGTACAGTGACTGAGCGTACGGTTTGTTGGATCTCGTATTGACCTTAGCCTCAGCCCTCAGTAATTCCCTAGTTTACTTCATAGTGTGTTTCTTGGACCCTTGGACTTGTGTTTTGACGACAACTTTGGATTAAACATGAAGGCTTTGGGTGCCTGCCTGTTTAAAATAAACAGAAACCTGTTTTGAATTTGCATTTGCGTCCTGCAATTCCTAAATCGTGACAGCCACATTTATTATGTTTTATTTTTCTTCCAATATGTTAAATTTAGTAAAAAAAAAAACACTTATTGCATTAAGATGGACAGAAATGTGTTCTCTGTTGATGTTGCATACAGACTATGCATTCATTTTCTAATCTACTTCCGGGTCACGGGGAAGCCAGAGCCAATCCTAGTTGACTATGGGCCCAAGGTGGGGTTCACCCAGGACAGGAGGCCAACCCATCACAGGGCAACACATAGACAAAAAAAACACTCACATTCACACCTACAGGCAATTTAGAACATTCAGTCAAATCAGTATTGCAAGCCTTTGGACAATTGGGTGAATATGGAACCCCAGAGAAAATCCACACAAACATGGGTGAGCTTGCAAACTCCACACAGAAAGACCCATGGATTGAACACAGGATCTTCTTGCTGTGAGGCGATGGTGGTAACCACTGCACCATCAACTATATACAGAAAAATTTAAGTCTCATATAAATTAATATGGCTAAAACATTAAGTAATCTAGTTTTAGTGGAACAGAATAGAGCTCTCAACTGAAGAAAAGTTTTATTACAGTATAAAAACTTACACTGGACATCAGGGCATAATTTGCATCAACACAAAACAACATACAACTAAAATATCAGCCAGCACTCACTAAAGACAGCTGGGGGAAAAAGTGGGTACAGCCATCGTTCCACTGCTCTTGTGTTTCTCACTATGACAGTTATTACACACAAAGCTCAAAAGTCATTAGCAAAGCACAGCGGAATCGATAAAACTCTGAAATGGCCTACTGACATTAAAGCCAGCTTATTTGGCGCTAAATGTCGCACTGTCATTAGCCGTACACTCCTTTCTTCTTCTGTGTGGGTTTATCAGGCACAATATCCCCCCTCATCTCCTCATTTAAGAGAAATGGACCTCTCTCTTATATAAATCTTTCTCTCCAATACCGTTGCCACATTCAGCAAATGGTGTATGCTCAAACCACCACTTACCACAGCCTCCATCACCACAGTGCAATGCTCCTGGTTCCACAGCGCTCTTATCTCCCTAGCTTCAACAATTCATATTTTGCCCACAATGGCATAAATTTCCAAATGAGTCAAATGCACTGAACATCGTTGGTTCACGATGGCGCAAATGTGTTTGTGAGCTGCAGCTGGACATTTCGCACTAATCAACGTCACAGTAGGGGAAAAAGAAAAAGATCTGAAGTGGCATCATGCTATCATTACTCTTCAGCTGAGGCACAGCTGTTGCTCACGGAAAAAAGCTCGTTGCGGGGTTCACGGAGAGGCTAGCTCATGACAAATCCAGCCCATTATGAGGAAGGCACTCTTTTGTCTGTTCCAGTGCCTCAGCTGACAAGTGCAAGCACTTGTCAAATGCCAGATTCATCTGATAAAGGCACTGACCCCTGAACACCTTGCCAAGTTCCACTTCCTCTTTCCAGACCTAAAGGAAACAGTCCCTTTGAGATGTTGCAAGTCTTGCATTGGGTAGGCGAGGAAAGAATAGCCAATGTTTGTTTAGAACAAACAGCCTATAGAGATGTACTGGTAGAAGAAAGCATTGCAGTGCATCATATACTAACTACATAAAATGGCACTTAGAAA
>JBBPDA010000021.1:17487361-17498025 GCA_037974385.1 Arnoldichthys spilopterus | reverse complement strand
GTGTGTGTGTGTGTGTGTGTGTGTGTGTGTGTGTGTGTGTGTGTGTGTGTGTGTGTGTGTGCGTGTGTGTATGTGTGCGCATTGCCTCAAGGTTTTGGTTATATATGTAAGTAAAAGGCTGAAGATTCAATTCAACATACATATATGCACACTATATGTATACACACGTGATGTTTGTGCTGTATTGCTCACTCATAAGAAAAAATCCACAAACTTATGAAAGCAAAGACTAAAAATAATTGGAATTTTGCCTCAAGGTTTTAGTTGTATGTGCATGTAAAATATATATACATGTAATTTTTTACATTTTATATTTATTTGACCTTAAATTAACTTTCTCTTTTATTTACAAACGCATGAACACAAATGTGCCACTGATTAGACGTTTACAACCCAGCTGTCAAGTATAAAACCCTTAGCACTTGTCTGTGGAGCAGTGACACTGTATTTTATACCTTTAGGATTAGTTGGAGAGGGGGGGTTATGATCCAGCACTACACATCCAGTGCCAGTTCCTGACCTCACAATTGCTCTCATGGCTGAATGCAATCAAATCCTCAAAGCAATTTTTCCAGTATTTATTGTAGAGTGTGGACAATATTACTGCAGGAAAGGGGAAACAAATTTGCCTTTGGAAATGGCGGATGTCTTCAAACTTTAGGACATTTACAGCATTTGCAGTGTATAAAGTTACTGTTTCAAAGACATAGAGGTGTTGCAATGCCAGTGATGCATTCACTGATCAGCCATTTGCACTCTGCATTCTGCTGCGAAGAACAGACTAATTGACGCTATAATTCACCGAAACATTAGCTCAGCTGTGTAGAAATTAGCCTCACATGACCGCATTCACTTAAGGGTAGGAAATTGATGAATCTGGCTGTTGGATCTGGCAAGTCATTCATACTCTTGCCCACCTTGTCCCAAGCTCTGCAACAGAACCTGGCAAAAATTAATTTGAATAATGATCTAATAAAGTCAATTTGGGATATTATCCTTTGCATAAACACCTCTAATGAATTCTAATTTCCCATGCAGCTTCAGCAGCAGACACAGTCCGTTTTCGGTAGGTGGGACGAGCACATTTCATGGGGACGGCAATAAATCAGGGCTTCTCTTCACTTTGAATCACCTCGATTTCCAGGAGGCTGCTTTGCATGGGCTTATGGAACTGCTTACACATCCAGATTTATGGGGAAAATATTGATTTTATTCTTGTGAATCATATCATTTGTTCTACAGGTTGTATTGGCTGGATCCAATCAGATACCTGTCTGTTTAATTCCAGTTGAGAAAGTCTTGTTTTTTGGGAAAAAGATTAACCTAAACTGCAGTACATAAACTGTGGACCAGGGGTTTTCAAACCTTTTTCAACCAGGGATCCTCCCAATTTGAAAAACGTTGGACCCCCATACTTCCCATGCTAATGTTAGACACAGTGAGCAAATATAAAACTGTTTTAGTAATTGTGTATGGTGTTTGTCAAGTGATCTGCCTAGATGATAGAGGTGGATAATGTGATATTTGATAAGTGCTCATGCTGTTCAAGAATACTGCATGATAAACTGCACGTTCAACTGAAGTACTGAACCATCAGATTGTATTTTGTGGGTGAGACTACAAGTTGTTTTTGCTTATACCAAGTTATCATAACAAATATGATGATACATATTGGCTGTACTGTTAAAGTGTTGTGATATCATATTTTAGTCATATCGGCCTACCTTAATTTGAGTTACTGATTTCATCTTAGCAAATGATGAGGGTTGCCAAAATATATAGGATATTGGCTCAGTAATTCATTAATTAATTCATAAATTAATGCTCTAGTGGGCTCCCGAATAGCACACCTGTCTAAGCATTGCCTTGTCACTGGGTGGAAATAAAGTTGATCTTAGGCGATGCCAAAGTCTGGGTGTGTCTCAGCGTCCATTACAGCATAACTGGCCATGCTTTCTCTGGATTGGTTGATGTGGTGGCCCTCCCTCTCCCTCATCACTTAGCATGATGCAAGCCATAACAAAACTGGCAGTTAGTTTTTGCCCCCAAGTGCGCCGAGCTGCTCACTGACAGTTTGAGATGCAATTGCCGTCTTCACATGTCTCAGAGGAAGCATGTGCTAGTTTTCACCCTTATAATGTGGTGTCGTGAGGTACCAGGTGGAATTGGACACAACAAAATTAAGTAGAAATATGGGGTATTTAAAACTTAGGTTGGAGTGATGGGGTACCTTTATTTTAGATGAAAAAAATGTCTTTAAATAACAACAAATAAATTAGAGTGATTGGCTATATGTCACAGACCCCTGGGGTTTTATGCACTCCTTTATGAGAACCACTGCTCAGACTTGGACTTAGACTTTTCCAAGCTTATGGCTTGGAAATGGTTAAGCCTTATTTTGGAGGGAAATAAAACATTACAGAAAAAAAAGATAATTTCTTATCCCTTTTTAAGATGGCGTTATTATTGACAACTATTGTTACTGTATAAAAAATGCTTGTTTTAATTCCATATACATTATTTTTCATTTGTAGTTTACTGTAACAACAGAAAATCGGTATAAATTGAAAACATTTGAGATTTGGTTGATTCGGTTTGATACTGTGGTCTGCAGTTAGTGTTATCTATGATGAAACTTAAATTATAATTTATAAATTTTATTATTAAATGTCAAATACAGCAGTAACTTCATAAGTGAAAGCAGCTTCTCAGTACAAAACACTGCTCACGGTAAAATCGATTTTTCAAGGGTTACATCCATACATTGGGTCGAGAGGTATTTTGGTAAATGCATCAATACGGATTCATTTATTTTTACACCCCAGTGTATAAATAACAGCATTAGTCAACATCCAGTCAGCTTCTTGTACTTATACACTGTTGTTATAGTTAGTAACAGTTTAAAGTTACTCTATTTACTAATAAATAATTTGCTAATTAATTGGAGTGAACACACATAGATTTTTGCGACACATCATTACATTGGATCATGTGCTATTTTGAGTGATGTATCGACACAGATCGATTATTTATTACATCCCCAAATTTTCCAGCTATCTGTGTGAAATAATCATTTTCAAAATTGCAATCAGTGCCACAGTTGCATTTATTATAATATATAATACATATATTATAGATATAAATAATATAGAAGGAGAGATTTATTATAACGTGATGAATCTGATGCATATAAATTTGATAAAAGTTGCTGATGTATGTACAATCCTGTTCTAGTAAAGAAAAAAAATCTATACACTTTTTGCACATTTTACCCTCTCACTGAAACAAATAGGCAAGTCGAAATCATTAACTTTTTAATACGGAACAAACATTGAACTCAATACAGTGTCATTACTGTGTAATAATAGAGCAAAATGACAATATCGCTACTCATCTAAAGATCTAAGCTTTTTAATAAAAGACAACACACTTATGACATGAATTACAAAGGTATGTTAGATGTCTTCGTTATTCCGACAGAAGTCCTTCTCTCTGCTGAAACTTGGACTGTTAACAATGTGTCAGACAAGAATCATTGTCTATATTTAAACCCAGACCGTTAACAGTGTGTATATTGAACAAAGCAGCCGAGTTCTTACAGGTAGGGAAGATTTTGACATATGTAGACAGCTTAGGTTATTAGAGGGAAAAGCAGACACAGGTGTGGTTTCACCACTGAGACCTTTTCTCTTGCTGTTTCTTTCATTAGAGCTGTGGCTAGTGAGTAGAGCGCAGAGCAGACAGCTCCACTGACTACATGCCACTGCGACCCACTTCACTGCTGCGACACGTCCAGACCTGCGGTGATGCACGGAGTCACAACCAATTAGTGCTGTCACTATCCTCAGCATTAGTAACTGAGTAATCTACCCATTATTTTACCAATTATTTTTGACTTCTGGAAAAGGTCAACAATAGACACAAATAAACATGACCATACTGTGCGGTCTTTCAAAATATTACGCCGCAAACAGACAAACTAGGATAAGATTTTATGAAAAACAATAATGTGCTGATCTGCTTTCTGATTCTTTTTATAATTATTCTGTTAATAGTAAGAATTTAGATGCGATGATAGTCCTCAAATGAATCAATCTTTTCTTTAAATCATATAAAACCTTTAATGATTTTTGTTTATCTAATAAGATATTTGATGATGTTGATGGTCTTGATCAGGTAGATCAATACTTTTCACAATCTGATTATATATTAGGGGTGTAAATCATGTTCTGATTATTTTAGCCAACGAACCGATACGCTTTCTATACTTAAAAATTTGCAGCAATGTGATTCGGTTGAATGAGATTTGGTCAATTTGGTTTGATACTGTGGTCTGCAGTCAATATGAATTATGATGAAACGTCATAATCTGCTACATTTCCATCAGTTCACCCATGCAAACACATTATAGTCTGAACACTTTATTATTAAAGGTCAGATACAGCATTGTAGTCATAAGGGAAACCAGCTTCTCAGAACAAAACAGTGCTTACAGTAAAATGTAAAATTAATTGTGGAGGGAACACATCACATTGATCATGCTCTATTTTGAGTGATGTATCGATACAGATTGATTGTTTGTTACACCTCTATATATATGTAAAATAAATCCAATGTCACATGGTAATGTAATAGTAAGTTTTTCAACAACACCACAGCATATTCCTCTAGTACGTGTACAGTAGCATGCATCGTTCTCAGCTTTAAATGCACATTAATCAGTGAAGAAAAACACTATAATACATTTTTGTTGCCAATTTCTTTAAAGACATTGATGGATTGTCGCTCTAGCACATTCCCAGCCCTTTGCTTTAGCTAACGCTACAAAATTATTACGATTATTTGTTCTTTATAACACAAATCCTAGCATTCCAATACAGCATAAGTCCACTTGCATTATTTACACCCTACAAACTGCAGAACAGATTAAAATAAAAGTAAAAAATGGCTGACTGCCAGGAAGAATGCGCTAAATCTGATATTGGTCATGCTGAAAAGAAAAGAACCACCTGGAGTTCCCTTTTTCAGGTTGGTACAAAAGGTTTTAGAAAGCAATGTTCTTGCCAAATGAGTCATAGAATTTTATTTTTCCAGGAAGTAATAATTAAAGTAGTCCCAGGCTAGTGTCCAAGAGGCTCTGACTTTTTTTTTTTTTTTAAATGATTAACTGTAACAGCACAGCCATTTTCAGGCCTAGATCTCACCACAGTGAAGAAGAAGCTGCCTCTGAACAGAGCTTTTTGTAGAGCTGAAGTGCAAATGTTCAGCTCATCTAGTGAATCACTAATTGCTAATTGCTAAGTGCTGCCACTTGTGCTTTCACGGTCAGGCTTGTGATGTCAGAAGCGGATGGTTGCGGATGGCCTGCCAGATTGCATGTGTAGAAGTTTTAGTATGCCATCAATGTCGAACTCTGAAGAAGAGCAGACAGAGGGAGAGAGAGAGAGAAAGAGACAAAGATCATGGCCTTGTTGAAATAAACAATCAGTGCATGTGCCGTCAGCCGCAAAACAACTATCCTCCGTGGAACAGATTGGCCAGATCAAAAATCAATGAGGAGAAATTGACTCAGCAAAAACTAATTAACTGTACCAGCCACTCAAACACTCTGTATATTGGGTAAGGCAAGACGAGCCCTGCTGAGAAAACAGCAAACACGAAAACAGAGATGAAGTCAGCGCTTTGTGGTGTTGTATACACACGCGCACCCACATACAGGTTGTGGGAAGACGGAATGCTGTAGATCAGTTATAATGTGTCCACAATACAAACAGACAACCATTCTCCACAAGTGCAGCCCCCAGACAGCAGCTCAGCCTCATATACCAAAGCTATGAGACAGTACAGTCATTAAGCTCAGCATTTCTGTTGAAAGAATTGTGCTGGGTCTCTTCCTTTAGTTCCCCCCATTCTCCATGTGTAGCTGTTTCTCTGCCACCTGCTAGAGTCCCACTAATTGCCTCCAGAGCGCACAACAAGCAGCAGACACCCACCGCCCAGAGTGGCGGAAGTGAGAAAAAATTCTTTTGATTCCATTCGCATTTTCCGTAGCATTTTAAAAGCACAGTTGTGCAAAATCTCAAATTTACTTATCCCCCCAACCCCCACCCGTTTTAATCTTAAAATGTAAAACTCAGTCAAGATGTTCGGTGCCTTTTATTTAGTTTAAGCTTACATTCCAACAACTAGCTTTACATAAACCACACGCTTCGATGATCACACTCCCTTTCAACCGTGTTGAGCAGTTATGCCAGAAAGACTTGTTTAAGATGGTCCAACTCTGTATGACAGTTAAAACTGCATAAAATAATGGTTCTAGTAGTACAGGTGACACGGTACTGTAAGGTAGTGTTCATAAAGCTACATTAATTTTTTTTTTTTTTTTTTGTGGCTGACCAGTTTATGTGTTTATTCCCGACAAACGATGGTAGCCATACTATCTTAATCTGATTCCAGTATTAACCATGCTATTACCTGCATTAACATACCCAGTTTGCTTAGTATGTACTGGGCTGAGATTTCAATAAGAGTTTGTATTTAACAAACTATAAATCGTATTTATAGCACTGCCATAACTCAGGGATTAATACCTGTACCCCAGCATAGAATTATACTGTGATGTAAAACTCAGAGGCCGGTCAGGATATTAATTTGTGTTCAGATTATGGTCACACAGTGCGTCAGACTAACAGAATTTTATTCCCATAAATTTTGGAAAGTACTTGAGAAAATTATAAATTATTCCATAAGCAAATATGATGACTCGGGAAAATATTCCAATGTTATAATCTGTAAGTTACCCTTAAATAGACTAAAACACATCAGAGTAACCAATGGCTATCCATGTTTACAGTCAAATGTTCGAACTGGCCATTCGCTACACTTCCTGAACATTTGGTCACAATGCACAGTTGCCCTATTCCCAATTACATATAGAGAGTTCTGGGACTAACCCAAGCCTACAGGTAAAATTGAAGAAATAGCCTTCATGACAAAGTGAAAAGTGAAAGTGAAAACATTCAGTCGCACACAAAGTCAACCAGAACAAATTCAGACTTCTGCACTGAAACCATCATATGCATGCAGCAGCCTTCAGCTAACATCTGAAGCAGTGCAGTGAGACAATAAGGGCACTTCACTGGTACCCAAACTGGGACCTTCTGTTCATAAGTGCAAGGTCCTAACCATAAGGTCACCACTGCCCACTGACAAGTGTGGCATGTCAGCATAAACAGTACATTTATGTTATTTAGTTGCCATGTAGCTTTATGTATGTTGCCCTACAAAAAAAGTTAAAGATACCTTATACAGCATATCTGATATAAGAATAACACTGTCATACAGTAGCAAAACTGCCTCTTGAAACATGTGCCTGTACTCGAATGGACTGGGCAGCTCACACACAGTTCGGTCAGGTTAGGACATTACTTTCCAAAGTTTCACTTTCAGATTTCACATTCAGGTTCCAACAGCCCACTCTCAGTTATTACTTTTAGATTTCCATCCTGCATTTCCCTAGCTTTAGTTTTTGATCTGTTATGCTGGTCACAGTGAGAATTCAGGAACCATGTCCACAAGGCTTTTGAGATGTGCAAACAGCGAATGGCTTTTGAGAAACTAAAGCAGTTTAAGAAAATATTAGCACAAGTTAGTAGAGACAAAAGCATTCGTTTATTTTATTAATAAGGCTAAAATATGTTTATATGTAATATATTCTATGCCAGGAAAGTGTTTTAAAATTAAACAGGTACAAGCTAACTTTAGCATATATATATATATGTCCTATGAAAAAATGGCTCTGTTTATCACAAACTTTGATTTTATGACTACAGTCCACAAAGATTTTTAACCTTTATTGTGGCAAAACAGGCATTTTTTTTATCTTTTCTGGACACTCCCAGAAAGTTCTGAAAAATTCTGGACAATTCTAGAAATGTCTGGAGAGTCCTCACAGTTTCAGTATTTTCTGGAAGTCTACTTAGCAATTAAAGTGAATGGAGAATGTTCTTGAAAACATTTTTAAATCATTTTAAAATGTCATTGTCCTAAGCACAGAAGCAACGTTTTGTGGAACAATAACCATTCTCTCTTTATTTTAGTTATAAGGGATTGGGAAGAACATATTGTGTCCAGGAACAAAATAAACCAGAACTGTTACATAGTGTAATTTATCTGTGACAAAAAACAGCTGGTATAGTCACTGCATGTTAACTGAAGATAGATTTAATTGGCACTTTGGATGGCGATAGGTCAGACCAGGTTTGGAATTTTGCTGGGCTTGGATCAGATTTGAACACAATAATGTGTCAGGTCAAACTTAGACAGAAAACTCTCGGGCTGTATATGGGTTCAGACCAAAATTTCAGACCCAATTAAAGCTCTGCTTAAGTGGGAGTAGTTTGAGGCAAGTCACTAATTGGTTTCCATTACTTGTTAGCTACAACAGCCTCATATCTATAAGGCAAATTTAAAGGAAGAATCTCAAACAAAATGCCCAGAATCATTAACCTTTTGAAAAAATGGTTAAAATGTGCACTTTCCTGTATCGTTCAAATTTCTGAATCCATGTTTATTATTCCAGCCTTCCTTCTGCAGCAGCCAGCCATGCCCAGAAGGTTTTGAACAACTGAAGCCATCTGAGATGTTTTCTGTGGTGTTATCTTGGTATTAATGGATCGAGGCTCTGCATGCCCATTTTACAGATTTTGCTAGGAAATGGTTCAAGTTGCATGCTGGCTGGAAAAACCTCAGCCCAGGCTTCAACAAACAGCAGCTTTGATCTTAACCATATCTGTGTGTTAACGTATCAGAGATGCTGTTTCTAGCTTCTTCAGGGATGTGAGAGTACATGCAGCATAAACAAGGTTTCTTGTTGTCATGGCTTTGTTCTCAGTAAGGAAGAGTAAGAACAGACAGAAGTCCTTGTGAATCATTGAAAAATAATTATTGTATTCGATTTCTCCAATAAATGAAATATCTATTAGTAAGTAATTAATGTTATTAATAGTATTCATGTTAAAATATTGATTTATCATTACCACCCCACCTTAGTGAGGGGCAAGGTTTGGACCTTGCCCTTGTGAACAGAAGGTCGCAGGTTCAAGACCTGACCAGGTACCACTGAGGTACTGTTGAGCAAGGTGCCGCCCCTACATTGCTTCCCAGGTGCTTCATATAGCTGCTCGCTGCTCCATGTGTGCATATGATTGGTTAAATGCAGAGGTCACGTTTTGTTGTGGTACAATTTGTGTGTGCGTGAGTGTGTTCACAGTCACTCTCACTTCACTTAATGATCTATTGGGATTGATTTAAATTTGATCATAAACACATAAACAAGATTTTCTCTTTTTTGGAGCATTACACTGTCAAATCACATCACTTGCTTTATGTTGTGATTTAAAAAGACTGGAAGAACTGGTATAAGAAAATTGTAATTATTTATGGGTAATGAGACCTTACAGACTCCTATCAAAGCGTATTCACATGACAGTTACCAAAAAATGTCAGCCAAAAGGCATCGGTTTTGACATTTAACAGATTGGAAGGCTGTAGTTAATAGCAGATATTTGTGAAAACAGACTGAGCATCACTTATAATAATGAACAAGCCCATGTTGTTACTTATTGCAGTTATCTGTGATTAACATGACATGGCAACAAACACGGCCCCTAGCAAATAATGTACAATCAAAGCGTATTTGATGTTTGACCAGTTTAAGAGAAATATTCATTGAGGCATAAAGTCGATATGAACCATGGCCTTGTCAGCTAAATTTTCGGTCTTGCGGCTTGACAAAATGAAATGAAAATACAGCAGCTGTCAAAGTCCAAAGATTTATGCCAACCTTCACATTTTTCCACACATAAGAAAGCATGTGTTTTGAGCATAATCTCTTATGAACGGTTTAAATTGGCCCAGAATTGTGGGGAAAAATAAAATATATATTTTTTTATAAGCATAAATTAAATAAAAGACAGGTGAGATAAATATTTAAGTCGATCCACAATGTAATGCATTACAAATAAAAATAAAAAAAGTGATACAAATGCATGACTGGATGAATGAATGAATGAATGAATGAATGGATGAATGAATGAATGAATGAATGAAGTCAATCTATATTACGATCACAAAAAAATTTACCTTAGGTCTTGGCATATATGTAGATGCTACTTTGACATATCACTAACCTAAACATGTCACAGATCAGGTACACGCAACATAGCAACATGGCACTGGCCTCTTTCAGCAGGATTATGTGTCCTGCCACTCTGCAAACATTGTTCAGACATGGTTTGAGGAACATGACCAAGAGTTCAAGGTGCTGACATGGCCTTTCAGTTTCATAGATCTTATTCTGATCAAACAGGACTTAAAGGATCTGCTGCCAATCTCTTGGTGCCTCTTGGGTCCTACACATCATTAGGCAGGTGGTTTTAATACTATGGCTGATCAGTGTATGCTTGCTGCATAACAAAACTAGCAGATCTTTAAGTACTGACCACATGCATATAACGCCCAGAAAAATATACTGTTTCTTTTTTTCCTTTTATCGTAGCGTCTATACATCTGTTATTCTGTTTTTCCGCATTTTAGTGTTTTTTACAAACATAGTCACCGATATGGATCTTCTGAAAACACAAGTTAGCGGCAGGAACTTTGTG
>JBBPDA010000021.1:17464795-17487261 GCA_037974385.1 Arnoldichthys spilopterus | reverse complement strand
ATCTATCTATCTATCTATCTATCTATCTATCTATCTATCTATCTATCTATCTATCTATCTATCTATCTATCTATTTGATGGGAGGATTTTGCAATGCATGGACGTTGAATCGTGTGACTCTAACCTAGGATAGGAAATGATGCAGCAATGAGTTGCTCGGGAGCTGACAGTGACTGAGCCGGTGAACAACTGCGAGGTGACACGGTGTGTGGGATGAAGACAAATACGAGAATAACAGGTAATTGCCTGAAAGCATTTCGTGAAAGGTATCATCATTAGCACATGAAATGCCAAACTCTTTTGTGAGAGCAACTAATATCGAAGCTATTTGTTTGGCCTTAACACTCCATTTGCTTCAATGGACCTGCCAGTGGCAATTTGACTGAAACGTTTGAAAATTGATCATCACTTCCATAAAACTTTCCTGCACTGCATATGCATACACAAACACAAACACACAAAACCACACACAAAAACACACTTTCAATTGCTTTCTCTCGAACTTGTAATATTCACCTTTGCCTCCCCATTATGTCTCTTTACAAAGACATTTTTGTAAGGTGTCTTTCAGCTAAAAAAGAATTAAGTAAAAAAAATTCATCTGCATGTGGAGAAAAAACATGTGGCAGAAAAGCGCATGCAACACTACAAAGCAGAGTATTTACTGACCACAATCAGCACACACTTTGAGTGAATTACACTTTCGCAGAAAATGACTGATTACTTTGCTAATTTGTTTAACACAAACACATCTACACAGACAAACCACTTTCCTGAAATGAGCTCCAAAATTGCCTGAGAATTAAAAAAAAGACCCAATAATCTTAACTTTTACACAGATCCTGATTGAATCTGAAGTGAATGTTAATTAAAATTGGAAAGTATTTGACTATTGTAGTCCATACATTAAGTCTGGCTGTCACATTCACTTCTGACATATAGTGTTATCTAAACACTTTCAGAAGCATCCCATTTTCATAAGCTCAAGTTCTAAGCAGAGCTAGTCCCTCTGGGCATAAACAAAGACTGTTGTTGCTCAATCTGCAGCGTACATCTGCTGACATTTCATTCTGAGGTGCTGAAACAATTACATGCTGGATATGTACAGCTTTTAACTACAGGGCCTTTTAAACCACTTGAAAGTTATTTCCAGTAATGATTAATGACCATTCAATAGTTAAAATGAGAGCACCTCAGAGGAACATGCATTTTAAGGCAGCTACCTGTTATTATACCCTTTTATAATTGTTTTTTTAACCCTTTGATTTTTAACCCTTAGGCCCAGTCCACACAGGCTTTCAAATCTTGCATAAATGAAAGTGCTCTGAGTGACCTAGATTTGTATCTGCACTTGATTGATTTCAATTTTCAATTAATCAATTCAATTTTCAGGTTGTTTAACACTAACCTGCAGCCCAGACTGTAATTCTGTACATTACCTGTGGGGGCAGTAATCAGGCAGTCCACAGTGTTTTTTTTTGTTTGTTTTTTTAAGTTGTAGGGTTCGAGCTTCATCTTTCACTGTATTAGCAAAATATGGATCAGTTGGCTTTATTAGATCTGAACCCTGACGTAGCTGTGTTAAAAATCCTCCTGATACAGCAAAAATTCCCCACAGCTACTGGGATCTCACTCTGGCTGAAGAATCATGGGACGAATATGGTTTTGCCGAGTGCTAAACTAATGGCAGGTGAATGCATTGAAGGATTGTTCTTTGCACTTATCAGAATTTTGGCAGAGAAGAAAAAGCCACATGCAACATTATTTTGATGCCATCTGAATGCACAGCTGACTGAAAGCAAGTCTTAAAAGCTTGTGTGGATAGTTTGATTTACTCCAACGCGCAATCAGCTGATGCCACAAGTGTAAGATTTAGATGTCTGTGTGGACAGGGTCTTAGCATCAGAGATATCACTTGCACCTTACAGTGAGGGTGGTAGTAGTTTTTTGTATCCAATCTGAAAGAGCACAACTTTCAAATCTCAAGAGTCACAATTTTAAACACAGACTACATCAGCTACAGCAAATTGTACATGCGAAAATAACACATGGCTTGGGAACTGCCTGAAGTTCAATAAGAGGTAAACAAACACCCACACAATGTGTAAATGACAGAACAAGTAACTAGACTTAATGTATTGCCACATTCAATTCACAGTAAAAGGTGAGATTCTGAGACCTGTGGTGATTTTAGAGTCTGTATATAGGCTGAAACTTACTGAAATACAGCATGGCATTCCAACGGCATCTCACACCTCAAATCACAAAATCTGCCATCTGCTCAAGAAGACTCAAGAAGATTACTAAACATAAAATACTTTGACAGACATCAGGAACCCTTGGATTTTTTTATCAATATTAAATAGATGACTTCTCAACCACTTATAATGTAATTTATTTTTAGAGATATAAATGGAAATGACATTACACGGGGGTTGAATTCTTATTTAAATGTACAATATTTTTCCTAAAAAAATAAATCTTGTACATTTCTAATGAATTTAAAGGAGCTTTCCTGGCTGCCCCGTCCAAAATCGCAGGTTGCACTTCAGTAACCTTTGAGCCAGAGGCTGTGAGAGCCTCATGCGCATTATTTAGTGCATTCTGCAGTCTGCCTGTGCATGCATTTATTTTCCAGCATGTAAGCACACAGCAGAAAGTAATGGCTGTTGAGTCTAGCTCTCTCTTGTGTATCATCAGCAAGGAGTATCCCTCTGTCTTTCTCTCTCTCTCTTTTTCATCCACTGGCCCATTATATAGCGCTCCCTGAGTCAGCGCCACTTCAATGGCAGCCAGCAGATAACTGTAATAGAAAACAAATGACGTCTCGGCGGTGCCAGCTGTTGAGGATGTTGGAGACTGATGTTAAACTGCTGTTCAGCCTCGTAACTCGGCAAATACCGACTCCCAAGTTCCAAATGTGAAAAAAGGGCAGGGACCAGAGCTTAAAGATAGCCCATTGTAAAGGGCTTGAAGTCCACTGCAGCTCCTAGGTACAGCAGGCTAAAGCAAACAGCCATGTCTGTGTTTGCCATTTTTACTGAAACACTGGGCATGCTTGGTATTTCACTGGAGCACCCTGGAAACAAACCACCTTCACTGCATTGTGTTCATTTCTGGCATGACGACAGAAGACACCTCACATCTACTGAGAGGTGAAAGCACCAAATGAATCTGCTATTCAAGCTGCATAGAGGCAAGAAGAACAAATTACTTTTTTGCCCTGGGGTAACATATTGTGGAGCTGTGTGTTCACTGCATATGCTTTAACCCAATTTTACCCCAGATTTGCCCCTTCGGACAAATCTTCACAATCTGGAGAGGATGTTGAGGCCAGGAGCTTAATCAGAAGTGACTGTGCTAGAGTGAGCAGGGAATCTTTAGTCTTCTGATCTAGCTCCAGAGTGATCGGCTGATTTCTGATAATCTCAGTTTGGGAAACGAGTCTTGTAGCATATTCAGAGATGTAAATGAACGAGTGATTCAGATGAAAGGCAATGAGAGGGTTACCATGAGAGATTTCAGGCCACACATGCAATCCACTTATGAACTGTGGAAATGAAGCTGGTTGTTGAACTCTGGCAAATATAAGAGTGCCTGCATAATCACGATCATGTATGGAGATCCTCAAGACACTCAGTTTACAATATCAAGTCAGCTGAGCAGTTGGTAGTTAAATGCTTCTGCAGTTCATGCTGTAGAATGTGGTTTCCTAACTCCTCGTTCATCCACCGCATGCATTTTTACTACATTTCTTCTTTGTGGATTAATGGCGAGTCTTGTAAAGTATCAGTTTTGTTTGTGTTCGATGATCACAGTGAGGACTGTAGAATTTAAATGAAATTGTTGTAGAAAGCTGGGATATTTCCAAAACACAAAAAAAGTGACATTTATTTAACTGAGAAAGTACAAAAAAAAAAGAGTTTGAAAACTTTTACAGATCAACGCACATGCATTGTGTAAATAAAACCAAAGATTAGAATTTTATGGTGGCAACACACTCAACAAGACTTGACAATTTTTTTAAACAAGTTGAAAGCACATGGTTCCACAGTCTTTTTATCCATCTGAGATGAGCTTGGGTTTAGAGAACTTTCAGACATTTCTGCATAGAGTTGTATGGCTTCCTCCTTACATAATACAGTATCAAGATGCATTCCTTGATGAAGCGAGGAACTGTTCAGTGACAATGGTTTTCTGAAGTACTCCCAAGCCCAACTGGCTATACTTGTCACAGAAGCATGATGGTTTTTTAGTAAGTGTTTTCTGAGGCTTAAAGATAACCCTTTACGCACTAAGACGTCTCTGAATTATCTGAAATTTTGACATTATTATGTACTGAAGATGTTGAAAAGCCTAAACTCTCTGTAGCTTTGCATTGACACATGCTCTTTTTGAACTGGATTAGAATTCTCTCATATGTTTTGCCAAAAAAGCCACAACCCATCCTTGCTGGCCAAGACTGAGCATTTGATGGATGTTAGTTTTATTCCCAGTTATGCTAATGCTCCTGCTACCAATCAGCCTATTTCATGTGGAGTCTTCCAAATCAGTGTTATTTTAATATTTTGTGTACTTTACAATCTTATTTTAACTCTTTCCCAGCTGCTGTGTTGATGCAATTCAATTCTGAATTTATGCTATATTTACAAAATACAATTGAGTCAGTCAGTTAAACTCTTTTTTTGTGCAATTCTGCTGTTGCCATAGATAATCTACTTATGTGCTATCACACCATGGACAAGCAGATTCGTCTCTTCAGCTGAGAAGTTTTCTTGCTTTCTTTTTGAAAGCTTCTCCTTTATAATAGCAGTCCACCAAGACTGAACTGACTGAAACACAGCAATCTGATTGGTTTATTGCATGGTATGCACACCCAGGATTAATGTAGAGATTAATTACAACCCCACTGAACCATTCATCTGGCCCAGAGACCATTTTTCCTGTTGTGACACTAGCAAAAGTGAATTTGGACACTCTAAAGGCACGAGTGCCACGCTCCTGAGGCCTGATGTTCTGGGAGGCTTCTGTAAAGTGCCATTCGGTGAGACTGCTCTGCTCAAATGCTCATGATTTAACTCACCTGTTACTTATCCATTTAGTGAGTGTGCATGAGGTAGGGAACTACCAAACTGTGCTGGACACTGACACTCCAGGACCATAATTTGGTACCACTGGGATAGATGGAATATGGCTTGTGCATACATTTTTGAGCAATAGAGAACAAGAGAAAGATGTGTAAAAATGTAGTAGCAAAACACCTTTTTCCCCATTTTCCAGTTTTCATCATTCAAATTTTGTTTCACAGTCAGATTTAATCAAAATGTTGACACCTTTGCAAATCATGCCTGGCTCAGCAGGCCTGCAAACGTGAGGGGTTCTCCTATGAGACAGGAGCAGTGGCCCTGTCTAAAGGCTCTGGTTTGCAGGAGGTCAGCCACGCTGATTGTCCAGCAGGCGAAAAACAAGCAAGATTTTGCCCCCTTAGGAATCCAGGACCAAAGCATTCTCCGACAAGGCCAGGAAACTGCTGGTTGCCATTTCAGTGAACCCAAACAAAAGCACAAACTGTTTATCGCTGCATGCGCTGCAACAGAACAGCTTTTAAGGGGCACTGTGTCGAAAACACACAGGCCATGCACTCGTCTGTCGGGCATCTCAAGGGCTAGCAGTGTAAATGTGCGTTCATGTTCTGGCCACAACAAAATTATCTGGCTATTTTAAATCTGAAAGTAGCTGGGTCCAATGTACTTTTCATCTATTTATCTCCTACACTCAAATGTTCAATTGTTCATTGTCTTTAATAATTCATAACAGAATTGTGGAGAAATTGGAGCTCTCTAGATACACTTTTCATGATTTCATGACCATATTTAAAAAAAAAAAAAAAAGAGGTCAAACAGTAAATAGGTCAGATGTTTGTACATCTGACACAACACACACTTTGAAAGGGATTTTCATGAAATATTAGAGGAAAGAAAAGACCACCCTACAAAGTTTGGTCACTCTGCATATTCAGTACTTAGTAATACTCCTATTGGCAAGTAGCATAGCTTGCAAAAGCTTTTTGTATACGTAAAAGTCTTTCAGTTCTTGTTTAGAGGTTTTTTTAGGCACATTTAGGTTTATTATCCTGCAATAGAAGCCACCCTTTTTTCAACTTCAGTCTTTTTATAGAGGGTGTGATGTTCCAGTATTTGCATTGAATCCATTTTCCCCTCTACCAGTAAAATATTCCCTGTGAAACTGATTGCAACACAAGCGAAAAGCATGAATGATCCCCTCCCCGTGCTTAATAGTTGGAGGGAGGTTCTTTTCATCAAATTCTGGACCCTTTTTCACCAAGCAAACATTTACTTATTACATTGATTTTCGCAGCTACCACAGGACTTGATTTCAAAATGCATCAGGCTTGTTGCGACCAGAACTCAACTTGACCTCCACCTTTCCTATTAACTGCCATTTTATTATTACATTACAAACTGAGGGAATGGCTACCTGTAAAATCTTGTTACAGCCTTCAACTGCTTTGTTGGCGTCAACTATTTTATTTTTAGCATCTTAGGCTGCTGCTAAAAGGACCCATGGCTGCTGACTGCTGAGACAAGGTTTAAGGAGTATTTACAAATCTTTAAAATAAGCATCACCTGCCCTTTTGCAATGATGATTTTGAGCATATTAGGGATTGAGATATCTTAAAACATTATCTGAGTGCTAAATTCTCTTAGGGTGCCCAAATTTACCTTTTTTTGTTTTTACTTAAAATTGCACAAAATAAAATTAATACTCTCATTTTTTGCTAAATTAACACTTTCATTTCTAAGCACAGTAGGAGTTTCAAAGGCATAATCCAATATAATCCAATATTCAGTTCTCATGTTCCCTTCCCTCTTTCTCCCTTTGTCTCTCTGTGCCCCCCCTCGCGCTCACTCGCTCTCTCTCTTTCTCTCTCTCTGTATTAGGATGATTATTCAGATGTAGACAGGCCTGGAGGGAGAAGACTACCTGCAGAGCAGCAGCTCATTTCACTTAGATTAACCGGAGAAAAGGCTGATGCTGGAACGCCCCAGCAGATGAGACCTGACAGACTGTGCTAATGAAAATTATCAAAAAAACAGATGTTTACATGTTTCTTCTGTATCAAGTATTTGATATATTCAAACTGTATAGTATATACACAAACCCCATTTCCAGAAAAGTTTAAATAAACACACACACACAGACACACATTTTCAAGATCACACTGGAAATTTTGGGAGAGTTTTTAAAATCTATTAGTCTGATGAAGCTTGTAGTGCAAATCTGATTGGAGAATGGAAGAAGCTAAACGTCTTCATTTATATATATACACACACTCTAAATGAAGACTTTTAGCTTCTTCCAAAAATTATGAAAGAGAGGATAAGTACATAAGCAAGTGCAGTTTGTGGGTAAATTTGCTAAGTGCAGTCTGTGGGTAAATTTGCTAAGTGTAATCTGTGGTTAAATTTGCTAAAAGTAGTATGTAGGTATATTTGCTAAAAGTAGTCTGTGGGTAAATTTGCTAAATGTAATCTGTTGGTAAATTTGCTAAGTGCAGTCTGTGGGTAAATTTGCTAAGTGCAGTCTATGGGTATTTTTTCTAAGTGTTGTCTGTGGGTAAATTTCTAATGCTATTTGAAAGGCTAATTTACTAATGATAGTTGATAGGTAAATATGCTAAGAGCAGATTGCTGGTCAAATTTACTAATGATCAGTGATATGTAATTTTGCTATGAGTAGTTTGTGGATAAATTCTGTAATAGTAGTGGGTAAGTAATATTTGTTAATGTCAGTTGGTATGTAAATGGTTCTGCTTTTCTCTGTATATTTGGAAACTTTCCCATTTTGGCCTTTTTTCACATTGTAATCTCATCCTCAGACACATGTAAATGGGACGTCTGATATCCAAGATAAGCTAGATAAGTAAGATAAGCTAGGCACAATTACCAGGCCTTCAGCAGTTGTATTCTGTGTCCAGGGGATAACATTAATTTTCAACTAATTTTCTGCTTTAAGCATGACAGTACAAGTCTTTCTGCAATATGTTTTGATTAGAGGTACATTGAAGACTAAACCCAACCTGAACTGTTGATTCTGAGACCCGACCAGACCAGAACTGTACTGATAATAGGCATCTAGCAATAAGTATTTACCTGTGAACCTCACTTACTGCAGTTAGTTTCATATGCAAGTTAGATATATGACCTCTTCACCATCAACTCCTGTTTGTCCAATAATCTCCTAAACCATAATATGTGAAGCCATACTTTAAGAACCCATAATTTGTTATAAACGTATCATTTTTTTCAGCGGTAACTCCTGCTGAATAATAAATCTCAAGATTAATATCGGAACAAGCCTTGAGTCTACACAGTGCACAGAAATGAAAATGTCCCTCCGGGACCATTGTGCAACACAAAAATAACAAAAGACTACACAAGTGCAGAGCAGGACAAGGCTACATATCTTGCAAAACGAAAGGACAACAACTAGTGGAACCAATAAAAGCAGAGACAGTACTAAGGGGGAATACAGTATTTTGTCAGATATTGAGGCAGAGTGATTAAATGTGCAAACAAGCAAAGGTTGTAAGGTAGGTGATAATATTAGGTTACATTGGTGAATTTTCAGAAATCAGCAGCAATAACAGAGAAGCTTTTTGCATCACACTAGCATATATATATAGTATATAGTATAAAGAACCAAGTCTTGACAGAGAACAAATAGTCAGACAACTGGGTTGGAACAAACACTGCTGTCTGTTGTGTTAGGGGTTTCTTAGACACCAACAACTCAAAGTACCCCTGCTAACCCTTGTCCTCCACTGAAAGTGCATAAAATGGGCATCTAAGCATGTAAGGCCTTGAAAGATTGGAGGAAGGGTGGCAGTAGTGGCCCAGTGGTTAGGACTTTGCCTTTTTAAACTGAAGGTTGCAGGTTCAAGTCCTGGCCTGGGCACCACTGAGGGTACCCCTGAGGAAGGTACTGGTCCCACTATACTGCTCCCCGGGCACTGTTGATAGCTGCCCGCTGTTCCACGTGTGCATGTGTGATGGGTTAAATGCAGAAGTCACATTTCATTATGGTGCTTGAGTGAGTTCACAATGACAAATAGTAATTTTCACGTTTTCTGGGTGCAGACATTAGAAATGTCAATTTGACATGTGCCATCTCCTTAAATGTTTATGCTGTCCAGGCACACCCCTTAGTCACAGTGATGTTCTCTGATGACAGTGGTCTCTTTTAGCGGGTTAATGCCCCCTGCCACACTCAACATACTAAGAAATGGTTTGAGGAACATTAAGAGTTCTAAGTGTTGCCATGACCTCTAAATTCCCCAGATTTCAATGTCATTGAGCATCTCTGGGAAGTGCTGAAACAACAGGTCCAATCCAACTTAAAGTATATCTTGTTGACATATGCGCCAGATACAACAAGACACCCTCAGAACTGTTTTGAACCAACAGCATAATTGGGTGGGCAGTGGTGGCCTAGTGGTTAAAGACTTGCCCTTGTGATCAGAGGATCGCAGGTTTAGGTCCCAGCTCAGGCACCACTGAAGTACCTTTAAGCAAGGTACCATCCTGCTACACTAATCAGTCATACCATTACAATAAACTGCCAAGTCAAGTTGGCTTTAATTGTCATTTTAACCATATAGAGTTCACTCAGTACATAGTGAAATAAAAAAAAAGTTCCTCTAGGACCACCATGCTACATGAAAACACAGTACCAAAAACATACACATATAACATCATAAAGTGCATTATGTGCAAACATGTGCAAACATTGCTGGACAGTGCAAAGACAGACAGTTACAAACGAAAACAGTGCAGCAGAGACCATTTCAGGGAGAGAGACTCCAATTACCTACTTGACTGCCCTCACTATCCACTGTAGGGCCTTGTGATCCATGACAGTGCAAATCCCAAAACAAATATTGATGCAGCTGCTCACGATGGTCTTAATAGTCCCTCTCTAGAAGGTGGTGAGGATTGGTAGTGGAAGATGGGCTTTTCTCAGTCTCCTTGGGAAGGAGAGATGCTGCTGGGGTTTTTTGGCTATGGAGCTGGTGTTAAGGGACCAAATGAGGTTTTCCTCCAGGTGAATACCAAAAAATTTGGTATACCTGACAACTTCAAAGAATGAGCCATTGATGTGTGATATTTTATTACATTTCAGAGACAAGTTGTTGGCTTTGCACCAGTCAGATAGACTTTGCACTTCCTCCTGGTTTGCTGACTCGTCATTCTTACTGATCCCACCATAGCTGGTCATCTGTGAACTTGATGATATGGTTTGAGCTGTGCATAGCTAAAGTCACAAGTCAGCAAAGTGAACAGAAGGGGACTGAGCACACAACCCTGTGGTGCACCAGTGCTCAGTGTTGTGGTACTGGAGGTGTCACCCTGCTACATTGCTTCCCAGGTGCAAACCAAATGACAAAGTCGGACCAAGTTGTACCTTAATCCAGTATTTAAATAAAGAACAAAAACAAAGGAGCTGCTGGAGTCCGGAAAGGACTTGTTGCTACTGGACACTGTAGTCCCTCTTACTCAACATTTCTTATCCTACTACACATTTGACTCCTGGTTGCAGAAGCACCTACCTATGCACATGCACCTGGCCATCCACATCACAATTTGTTCCCTGTCAAAGTGGCTCAGATCCTTACACTCGTTTTCAGGAAAGCAGGAAAAGTGGCTTTTCACTTCAACTGTCAGTGGTTTTATTGTTGTGGCTGATCAGTGTTCATATCTTGGCAAGTGAAAGCATCTTAATGTAAGCATTACAGCTAATATTCCACACATAATTCAACCTTTTCAAGCACCTGCTCCTCAAAAAGGCTCTGCGCTGCTATTGTCAGCTGGTACCCACTTAATTTGATCCTGTGGCCTCTTTACTGCGCCATGCTCTGCTTTTTTAATGTAGTGCGGCCCACACATGTACTATAAGGTACAGACAATGGTGGGTTATAGCAAACACTCCATCCAGTGTTAACTAGACAAAAATAACACAGGAATGAACTGTAACAGAGCAAGAGAGCGAGGGGGAGGGGTAGAGAGAGGGAGAGGGAGAGAGAGGTGAAGAAAGAGAGAGAGAGAAAGAGTGAGATTGAAAGAGAGAGAGCGCCAGAGAAAGGGGGGCTGAGGGAAGGAGAAAGGCTGTTCATCCATCGCACCGCTGCTCCCCTACCTGCCAGGCCACTGATAATTGACAGCAGGAGAAGTAGTTTCCATGGTGACCCCATACTTGTTCTGAAGGGTCCCCTTCCAAAAGATTGTTAGCAGGTCTGTTTCTTCATTAAAGCACTGCCTAGGAAAGAAAAATGACAATGGGGGAGAGAGAGAGAGAGAAAGAGAGAGAGAGAGAGAGAGAGAATTATTTTTTTAATTTCATGCAATTCATAAACACTTACAAAAAATCAGAGACTTAAAAAGCAAAACATTTTTGGGTGGGGGATGCAGCTCCATACAAGGGGATAAGTCAATAAGGAGACCCACACAGCTCAGGAATCCTCTGAAACTGAGTTTGCCATCATCAGTAGAGCCAGAATACCCTGATAGCCCTGTATTTTCTCAAAATTGCTGAAATCCTTCATCTTTCAACAAAAGCCTAAAATCTATCAATATTCAAGTTAGAGAGAGTAAGAGAGAGTGAGAGAGAAAGAGAGAGAAAGAGAGAGAGAGAGAAAGAGAGATGTTAGTTACTTTGAGAACACATCTCTGCTGAAGGTAAGTCCGTGTTGTGGATATGCTTACTGTTCGTCCACAGGCTCTGTGGAGCGGAACTGAAGCGAACGTTGACACTTTGAGAAGCGAGCAACAACAAATGAATAAGTTTGTGCAGTGCACTACTTCCCTTTCCTCATCAATTGGAAAGGGTGAGAGAGAGCAAAAGAGCAAGAGGGAGAAAGGGAATAAAAGGAAAGAGGAAGAAACTTTGATTTTAGAACACACTTTATTAACACAAGAAACAACACAATACCAGACCCACAGTTCAGTCCTGTAGCACATGCAAACAAGGAGCAAACGTTTTAAAAAAGAAAGAGGGGAAGCTGGGACAAAAAAGGGGGGAGAGAGAGAAGGACAGAGATACATAGATAGATAGAGATAGAGAGAGAGACAGACAGATAGATAGAAAGAGTGTGGGAGAGAGAGAGAGAGAAAGAGTGAGAGGCTTTGTAAGAAAGATAGAGTGTGCATAAGAAAGAGAGAGAGTGTGAGAGAGAGAGCGTGCAAGAGAGAGAGCGAGAGTGAGAGAGCAAAATAAAGTGTGATCGAGAGAGAGTGAGAGTGTGAGAGAGAGAGCGAGAGCGAGAGCGAGCAGAGCAGACATGAGCATATTGCTGTAGGCATTCAACACCAGCTAGACATTTAAATCGCACACACATTGCCCTTGAATGGCTTTAGCACAGCTCATATCAACACTCTCAGACACACACGCACAGCATCATGGAACCACATTATTCACTAATCCTTTGGCAAAATATCCACAACAAATATTAATTTATGAGGACGCACACAATTAAGTCCAGTGGAGAGCCTAAGGAGTGGGTGAGCACTCAGAGCATGTGCTTGTGTCCAAATCTCTCTCCCTCTCTCTCTGTCTTCCTCCATTCATTAATAATGCCACCTGCCTCTGCTGCATCTCAGTGAACATGCACACACACACACACGCATACACGTGTCCACAAAAATACACGGGATAACACTGGACACCAGACCTCATTCATATTTATGGCCAAAGCAGACCTATCAAAACCACATCAATGTAAGTAATATGCTGCTTTGCCTGGAGAAAATGTAGCCTCGCATCTGTTTTCTGAGGTAGTATCAGGACATGGCTCTTTTCCTAGGAACTGTGATGTCTGAGCCATTTAAAGGGCAGCTGAGGTGAAGAGAGCCTCGCTCTGAAGTTAAACAAGGCCAGGAATCAGTGGTACAGGCAATTTAAATGTTTCGGATCATATTTCTTGATGAAGGCTGAAAAAAAGTGATAACCACTGCCATTGGCAACAAGTCCTCAAGTCAAGTCTGTTC
Source organism: Arnoldichthys spilopterus (assembly GCA_037974385.1). NCBI lineage: Eukaryota > Metazoa > Chordata > Actinopteri > Characiformes > Lepidarchidae > Arnoldichthys > Arnoldichthys spilopterus. Next base: position 17,474,197 of record JBBPDA010000021.1, on the reverse strand, counting down.
ACTTATCATAATGGAAATGATGGTAAGCAATTTGGTGAGCGCTTGCACAATTAACGATCAATACCATAGAAAATTTTAACATCAGTTTCAATATTAATGGACAGTACCGGGACCTTTGAGCGCTGGTGGGGTCCAGGCCCAGTGTTCAGAAAAAAAAAGAAAAGAAACAAGCAGAGACAGAGCAAAGCTAGCTTTGCATGTGACAAAGGCCCAAATTAGCATGACTTTCCACTTTTGCTTCCCAATAAAAGTGATTGCACATGGTTGGAGCTGGAAGATTTCCACACTCACACCTATGGGCACCACAATTTATTACACAATTATTAATTACATATATTGGGGTAAATTCATATTATCCCTGGACTAATGTACATGAATTTTGCAACTAAATATTAGAGATGTTCTAATTTTGTGGGTTTCCTCACTTTCAGTGTTATTTAACAACTTAACCCATTAGTGGTGTAGTCAATTATTTGGACGAGTGTCTTTAGAGTCCCTTATCTTTTTAAAACATGCACTAAACTTAACCCAACTTGATTGTATCATCTCTACCACTTGTTTTACACCAATCCACTGGATTTCATTGTGTCTTTCATTAGTAGACCTGTTCAGTGAGCTTCCTCACCAGAGATTTGACAAAAGCATCCTAGTTGCTGGTAATTCTGTTGCACTAACAAAAATTTGAAATTTGTGGATTTCTTTGAGAAGTTTTAAGAGAATCCAAGTGTTTTTTATTCGATTTTTACTCATTTGTTTATTCAGAGTTTCACTCTGATAAAGAGAAATCCCAACTGTTTGATCAAGGCCTGTATTTAAAAATAATACATATAAATAAATAATTGAATAAAAAATAAACATAATTGTTATTTATTGCCCCAAATGAATACAAAATGCAAAGAAAAAATGTTTTCATTGTTTTCTCTGTGTGTCCATTAAAGCGTTAAAGATACATTTTGGAAAATAAAAAACAAATTTTTACAGTTTTTTTTTGCTTAAAAAACTGTAAAAAAACTGTTGTACCACATTCTGATTCCAAAACCACATCAACATGTCAGATTCACTTTCATGAAAAGCTGGGAATGTTTGTGGAACCATTTGAAGAAATGATCTGTTTGACTTTTGACTTATAGTGTTAGCAACATTAGCCTTGTAGCACTTATACAAAAAAAAGGAAAAACTGCACTTCAGACATGTCTCAGGGTTCAAACGTCTGCAAATGTGTTAAGTGGATTTTTTAAATGTTATCATAGTGTTTTAGAAGACAATATGGTGAGCTCCAAAATGTCACACTACAATCAGCTATAATCGTGCACAGTGCTTCACAAACAAACTAGATGTTCCCTGACAGGAAAAGAATGCACCTGTATGGTGTGTTGCACGCAAACATGCAGCCTGAGTATATGTGCACCTTGAATCTCCAGTGCTGAATTAATTACACTGAACATCTTCAGTGATCATCACGTCCAGCTGGAGGCAAACAAACATCACTCAGCAGTGGGGATTTTCCTGTGGACGTGTGTGAGCGTCCTCAGAGACTGATCCTCTTGTGTATATTAAGTAATGCGGGTCCAGCTGACAGGCTCGTCTCAAGTTCATTGCACTCCACTGCTCCATCAAGCAGACTTCATAGGGCCTACTTCTCTCTCTTGCTCTCTTTCTTTGAGGATCTTCCATTCTCACCTGAATACACTTGGAGCTCAATACACCATAAACTGCATCTTACCCTGCAACTGTCACAGAGCTGTGGCATATCCCAGCATGCATAAATAAGCCTGTATATAATGTGTTCTCTGCATACTGCTCTTTGTGCTATATATGGAAACCTGAGAATCACACCACTTAAAAAGAAGCATCCTTTTTGGAACGAAATGCCAAATGTCGTTTACATTGTGTTAAAATGTCATGAGGAAAGAAGTACAAGGAATGGTCCAAATGGCTAGGAGCAAAATCCTTCTACTTTAACTTACATTAAAAGGTGAGAAAGCTTTGGTCTTATGCTGTATAATTGCTTTCTGCATATACTTTGTTCCAGCAGCAAAGAAAAAAACAAACAAAAAAAACAATTGTAAATAAATAATTTTAATTAATGTAGACCATTAAAGTAATTTAATAGATATAATTGTAAATAAATAAATAATTAATTAAAAAGGCCGGACCTGTCTTTGTGATCAGAAGGTTGCAGGTTCAGGTCCCAGTCCAATGAGGTACCCTTGAGCAAAGTTGCAGGTTCAAGTCCTGGCCCAGGTAGAGTACCACTAAGTTACCATGCTGCTACACTGCTTCTTGGGTGCTGTTGATACTGTAGCTGTCTGCTGCTCCATGTGAGGATGGGTTAAACACAGGGGTCACATTTTGTTGTGGTGGACTTTGTGTAATGGGGCGTGTTCACAATGACATCACTTTTACTAATTCACTAATTAATATTTGACAGGTGGTCATAAAACAACCTTGAAAAATGAATTAAGATACTATGTTTATCACTGCTTTTATTTATTGCTGTATCACCCAGCCTATTACTATGTACTTTGGGTGGCATCATCTTCTACATTTATTACTGGAGAATAACACACCTTCCTGTTTTTTAATGTGTGCTGTAATGGCTTGCTGCAATTGTTGGAGCTTAGTTGCCAGAAGCATCATAGAGCTAAGACTGATTATCTTAATTACTAGAGAATGTGTTGAGAACAGCATCAGTATGAGGAAAGGCGGTGTACTTAAACACTGTATGGCTCTGTGTAAATGCCCCCCCCCCCAAAAAAAAAAATAATAATAATAATATTGTCACTGCATGTGTGTGGGAGGCTGGAGGACTGTCTGCAGCTTTTATGGTATCTTTAGCTTAAACGCTTTCTCAGCATTAACCTAATGAAAATTACAGATTAAATAACACTCAGTAACTCCTTTGGGTAGTAAACTATTTCACCTCAGCTGCAAATGAGCATTCATGACTGGTGGTGTGGGTACATGGCTGTTTCTTCTTCTTAACTGCTGTACACTAAAGCATGTTAGGCCGAGTCCACACGGGCGTTCAAATCTTGTATAAGTGAATGCGCTCTGAGCCATGTAGCTTGAATATGACGCTACGTACACGTTCGTTAGCCTCTGTTGATCGCCAACCTGGAGCCCAGACTGTAATTCTGTATGTTCACCTGAGGGGGCAGTAATCAGTGTTTATTAAATCTGTGGGGTTTGAGCTTTATCCTGCACTGTATAAGTGCTATATGGATCAGTTACTTTATTTAGACCTAAAACTTGACGTTGTTGTGTTAAAAATACTCCTGATATGGCGAAAATAATATCGCTGCTACTGGGATCACACTCTGACTTTTTTAACAACTGATGTCAAGAAAAAGCTGCATGCGATGTTTAGACCGTCAAACACAAGCTTTCGGCTGCGCGTTGGGATGATGTCAAAAAAATATTTCATGCGACTTTTTATTGGCGTCAGTTTCTGCCAAAATGTGGATAAGCGCAAAGAAAACGCTCTGGAGGACTATAGCCGTCTCATGATTAATCCTTAGTCAGAGTGTGATCCCAGCAGCGGCGACAATATTTTCGCCGTATCAGGAGGATTTTTAACACAATGACATCAAGCTTTAGGTCTAAATAAAGCAACTGATCCATATTGCACTAATACAGTGCAGGATGAAGCTCAAACCCCACAGATTAATTTAAAAAACACTGATTACTGCCCCCACAGGTGAACACACAGTATTACAGTCTGGGGTGCAGGATTATATATAGTATTATATTCAAGTCAATCAACCACCGCTAAAGTGCCTACGTTGCTCAGAGCGCATTCACTTATACAAGATTTGAACGCCCGTGTGGGCTAGGCCTTAGTGATGCACATAACATTTCTGCTTAATACAGCATAGTTGCTAAATCAAGTTAAACCCTGATACAAAGAAATGCATCTGTTTCTGAAAAAAATATGACTGTTGGAGAACTCAATAAGCTTTAGAATGCCATGAATATACTATTACTAGATAGATATTCCAATCACACAATGTGTGATGTGCCTGCCGTACCACGTTCTCATCGGATGAAAGAGGAGGAAGGAGAGAGGTAGAGAGTTGAGGGAGACATCGCCTTTTCTTTGAAGTGGTAAATAACGGACTTAAATCGAAGGCTCCACTTCTGACTCATTATGTCTTGGAGAGTCCACCATACGCTGTAATAACGATGTGGAAAGGTAATGTCTGCCTTTCTGCTAATTGTTTTAAAGGCAAAACTAATTTAAAAGCCTTTATTAGGGAAGGAATTTAAAGGGGGGGGGGGGTGATGCAATGTTCATTTGCAGAAGGGTGAACCCGCGCAGCATGCCTCTCTTTGAATTCTTCATTAATTAAAAGAGTTAGATCAAGTATAATCTCTCCCTTAGGAGAGGAGATTAAAGTGGCTTGGTCGTCTGATCATGGCGCCGCTGGCTGCGACTCGCTGACCGTAAGGGCCTCAGACCTCAAATAAGTCTCCATTCAGGAAGAAATGCACTAGTGATGACGGATCACTGATAAGGGCTTCGTCTGCACTCTGAGACTCGGTAGGAGCTTCAAGGACCAAGTCTACCTGAAACAGATCTGAGCTGTTGGAAGCAGCTTCCTGAATGGAGACCTATTAGAGATCTGATCAGTAAGTTTTAGAAAATGATTCCATGTTTTACATGACATAACGAAGTATAGATTGTGTAAACCCAGTCTTAAGTCTTGAAGCAACATTATCTAATTACATTGACCAGAGTAATACATTTGCCAGGCCATTATGAGCACCGTAAAGTTCTAAGACATGTGATGAGGAAAAAAGTGGAAAAAATTGTTCTCCTTTAATAATGTTATTTTCTCAATACTAATAAAAAAGTGCAATAATAATTGTTTTATAATAATAATAATAAGAAGAAGAAGAAGAAGAAGAAGAAGAAGAAGAAAAGAAGAAGAAGAAGAAATGATATAATAATAAATTACATTTATATACCACCTTACACAATCTCAAGGTCACTTGACGTACAAAAGAGAGGACAAAAAACTGTCATAAATTACTGATTTTGCCCAAGAAGATAAATGCACGGGTCAAATTTTATATTTACATTTGTATTTTTTTACCATTTGAATCCCTTAGTTATCTGAATTACATCTTAGATGTTGGCTATTTCGCATCCTAGTAGGTATCCAAAGATACAACAATAAAGGTAGCAGAGAGTTTCCTTATATAATTATATAACACATGATATATAGAAAGCTATGATTTCACATGCTGATCCACTTTTCATATGCCCAGTATGGGCATGCAGGCAGCCAATTAGTCTGGGGGGCAAACTGAACATTCTGCCAGGGATGCACCAGTCATGAATTTTTATGACTGATTTCAAATTGGCCAAATGCCCTTTTTTGTAACTTTTATTAACACCCCGAAGCTCAAACTGCGTAGGCTAAATTAATGCTCAAAAGACACACACACAAGGATTTTCACAATTTTCTAAACAGGCCAAAGAAGCAATGTATATTCATAGAAGGAGAAAACATGAAAAAAACATCAATTAAACAAAGTGTACATCCAGAGTAAGGATGTACACACATTTTTGTATAAGTGAAAAGCAAATGTAGGGCTAACAGGAAAAAAAAAATCAATTAGCTAATTGTGCTTGGAGCAAAAATCTGCTGTTATTAAATTATATAACATTTGATCTACATCAAATTATAACTAGAAAGCGAAAGTTTATGAACAAACTTCGAGAATTTGGCTTGAAGCTTATCAGGTCATGCAACAAGACACCATGATTGCAAACAATTGTTACAACATTTTTTTTAATAATTAGGACTTTTATTGTGTTATATCAGGACTTTTATTTGGCCAAAAGGACTTTTATTTTTTTAAATTAGGACTTTTATTTTGTCATCTGGGACTTTTATTTTTGTCTGTGTCAAGTCTTATAGCATGGTGACTGCTTTTGGCTCAGGCTTGTAGCCAGCATGGTACAAATATCGACCCAACCCATTTACTAGAAAATATTGCAGGACAATATTTAAAATTACGCTTCATCAGCAGCAAACTGCTCCATGTGAGATGACTGATGAATTTAAAATTAATTAGTGACGCAAAGGTTAAGGTTTTTAACACCTGCAGTATTTTCTGGTAAGCTGATGGTCACAGGTTGAAGTTCTGACCAGGGACCACTGAGATACCATTAAGCAAGGTACTGTACCTCAAAACTGCTCCCCGGGCGCTTCTCATAGCTGCCCACTACTCCATGTGTGCACATGTGATGGGCTAAATGCAAAGGTCACATTTCATTGTGATGCACAATGTGTGTGATGGAGTATGTTCACAGTGACAAGTCCCTTTCATTTTTTAAAATAAAGAATTAGGCTCGATGCAGAAAAGTTGATGGTGCTGAAAAAAATGCATTCATTCTTTTTCCCCATTTGATAATAATGTGTCCTAGAACCTGTGTTTGCTCCAGATCCTCACGCACTCTTTAAATGTTCTTGCTGGCGAGGAATTGGTATAACCTATAAATGAAATTAAAGGTTAATCTATAATATTACACTGTTGATCTCCTCTACACAGTTAAGGCTGTTCCAATCATTACCCATTCTTTTGCAAATGATTCACACTGTCAAATATGATTTTTTGCAGGAGGGTTGAGCTGGGGGCTTAAAAAAGTTTGGGAACTGCTGAAAAAAGGTGAAAAGCCGATTGGAAAAGCTTCAAGTCCGAAGAGAAACTCAGCGGCGCAAGAACTAGCAGAAGGAGCCAAATGCAGGTTACAGGAAACCCAGAGAGAAGTCGATTACTGTCAGTCTGTGTGAGTCGTGATGTGAACGTCCTTTGTCGGTTGTTTCAGCAGATGAATCACTGTTTGGCTGCATAATAAAAGAGCATTCTTTTACTTCAGAAATGGGGCATGCTAATCAAATACTGCACTTTTCTTTTCAGCCTGTCACAGTAATTACCATATGCCTCATGTTATCTCCAAACACTCCAGACACCACACATTGACATGTATAAAAACACACAGTAGCTCAGGGGTTAGAAAATGTGCCTATGACTCAAGGGAACGAGACTAGATGACTGCACGTCCTTGAACACAGCACACAAATCTGCTTCAGAAAGACTGTCCTTTTGGTTGACAGACATAATACACATGACGTTGGACAACAATACCAATTAAATGCAATGGAAGATCCAAAAGCTGTAGCTCCAACATGTGCACGGTATAGATCCAATGACAAAAACGTTGAGCTGCACAGTATATCATTTGGGTAAAATTTTTGCAGCATCAGCCACTGTGCTAGTGCACAATATGCAAATGAGCCTCTAACCAATTATTGAATGTTTATGTGAGCATCCTGATCACAGGTGACAGAATAATCAAGACTACAGTTAAAAAGATACATCTGCTAAACGCTGCTTTCCTCGTTAACTGCTTACTGCTGAGCCAGCAACTTGATCAGTGTTGCCAGATTGGTGAGGCACCCAAGCAACTTGCTATGAAAATAATAATTCATCACTGATGCTCTTTCATTATTTTGCATTATTTCAATATTTAATAATTTTCATTATTTATTGTCGCTCTCTCACCATTAGTCCTTCATTGGATCACCTTTGGTAAGTACTAACTACTGCATACCCAGAACGCTCCACAAGACATGCCACCCATTTGTACTGCTTCTAGCACATCAGCTTCAAGAATGGACTGTTTACTTCCTGCCTAATATATCCCACTTCCCTGACAGGTGCCATTGTAATGAAATAACGATCGTAAATGTTCAACTTTCAGTGTTCATAATGTTATGGCTGATTGGTATTTTTATTTGACCTCTAAATGCCCATTGTCACTGATTGCTAATTAATTCAATTTGGGAATAAATTGTCAGTGTAAAACTAAGTGTTTTTGCTTTTTAAATAGATATATATGATAATATATGGGAATCATATCAGTATCTGCAAATATTAGCTAGAAGAAATAATACAGCATCAGTATCAGCTTACAGATCCCACATTTCTGATAATTTATTATTTTTTATTACTGCTGTTGCTGCAGTGCTGAAAGCCAAAACTAGAGACGCATGAAGATATCGGAAGAATATCACTATCAGAAGATCATTGCTGGGGGGAAAAATCTATTTCTCTATAGGGCAAATGTTTAGATTTGACTGATAATTCAGTTTTGACTATCGATATTTGATGATGCACTTCTCAAAACGAAGACTGTGTAGGTAAAGCAAAGCTAAAAATCTTACATTAAGCTATTATTTTTAAGCTTATACAAATATGTATAGGTCATATGCAAGTTATATTTTCTGATGCAGGTAGATTTTCCCTTTGCATCTCTTTCACCATCAGCATTTATGTTCACTAAAAATACTGCATTTCAAGATCAACCAACAAATCCAACATTGGTGTATTCCTACTTTTTTATTAATATTTTTAAAAACACATAAAAATCTAAAATATCTCAATGGGACTATAAGTGAACTTAGATACACATAAGATAAGCCTTTCATAGCAAAAGAATATTCAAACTTACACTATTCAAAATATAACAATTTTTGTCTTAAGCATTTTGACACTAGGATGATGTTCAAAGCTGAGTAGTGTTTATCCAATACAGGTAAATGACATTAAATATATGTATATCAACATTTTTGTAAGATATTTTCCTTGAGCTTTGGCAGATCTATGGTTTTATGTGGTGTCTAGCACTAAGACTGTTCTCCAAGATGCCTGGGTGGATCCAAGTCTTCTCTATGAATCTTTCTGTGTGTATATAGCATAGACATCAGTCTTTTTTTGTGCATGCAGAATTGAGGTCTGTGTGATTGTCTCTTTCTGTGTTAAGGCAACAACCAGAAATTCTTTTGAGGAGTGTTTGGTTTGCAGGGAGCTCACAGAGTCAAGCTTTCCCCCCCTGCTGAGACAGTTTGTATCAGCTTCTGTTACTGAACCACCTACAATGTAGGCAGGAGCATAAAAGGCCAGTCAGACGCCACTGGGAACTGAGCATTCACTTCTAGACATGACTTTCAAAGAAAAAGTGTGGCCAAAAATCAACGTTATACAATTTTCCCCTTTCCTCAGATGTAGTCAATCAGAAGACATTTTTGTCTCCAATGTTTGCCTCTATGATTAAGACGACTCAAATCAATGGAAAATGGTTAAACAAACTACATTTCAAGGCTGTATCTAACCCATATATCAAGTAAATAAAATTAAAAGATGTGGTCAATGAAAAAAACAACTTTAAGTGACTACACATGACCAATAATGTCAGTTTAATTTATATTTGTTTATACCTGTTATATATTTATGATTATCCCATTTCATAAAAACACATAGAATCTTCAAATTTGGTAGACATGTGCTCTGAAGTTTAGAGAATCAAGTAATGTTGAAGTTTTGGTG
>JBBPDA010000021.1:17425961-17460774 GCA_037974385.1 Arnoldichthys spilopterus | reverse complement strand
CACTACTGAGGTACCCTTGAGCAAGGTACCGTCCCACTACTCTGCTCCACGTCCTGGAAGTCGCTTTGGATAAAAGCATCAGCCAAATAGAAATGTAGAATGTAGAATGTAGAAAAAAATGTGCCACATTCTCTGTTGGAGACAGGTCGGGACTGCAGGCAGGTCAGTCAAGTAGCCATACCCTTTTCCTCCACAGCCAGGACTTTGTAATGTCTTGTTGAAATATGCATTGGCGTCCCTGGAAAAGATGTCTTCTTGAAGGCAGCATACTGTGCTCCAAAATATCTATGTACTTTTCAGCATTAATGGTGCCATCACAAAAGTGCAAGTTACCTGTGCCAAGGGCACTGACACAACCGCATACCAATCAAAAATCACTACTTTCTTTTTTTATTTGCGTTTTCCATACCGTCACAACTTTTTTCTGATTTGGGGTTGTACAAACCTTACGAAAAAAATGAGCTGATAAGTGTAGTATTAATTTGCATAGCCTATCATAATTTTTTTAACAAATTTTATTATCTATGAAAACACAAAAATGTTATGGTTTTCGTCCATACCTCAACATGAAAGCACTCTTGATAAAAATGACATGCACAACCGGATTGAAATGTGTCTGATTTGAACTATTTAGCTCAGCTAAACAAGTAGAGATGCTGGAATTGTGTTTAGTCAAATTTCAATTCATAAATTTGCATTTCCATTTACACCATTTGGCAGACCGTGTTACCCAAAATGGCGCACATGGGTGTGTTCTAGCCTACAAAGAAAACCTGTTACCCCAGTACACCTAGACTTGGATTAAAAGCTGCTAGAGCTGATGGTAAGCCTTTACATAAAAAAGACTTCGTAGTGTATTAGTTCTGCTGGGACATATACTGTAGTTATTATCCTAAGTGCTCTAGGAAGAGTTGGGCCTTAAGTCACCATTTAAAGACAATGAGGGACTCTCTTGTTCATTCTACCATATATAAGCCAAAACTGAGAAGAGCCTTGATGTCTGTCTTCAATTTTTGAGAAGGTGGGTCCAGTCTGGAGGACGAGCTGTGACCTGTGGTTCATTGCAGATAGAAAAACATGCGCTTGACAATTTTTGGCTTTGTAAGCAAACATCAGCATTTTGAATCTGATGCGGGCTCCACAAGTAGACAGTGAATGGTTCTCAGCAGTGGGGTGCTGTGTGCATTTGCATGTACAAGAGGAAATATTTTATTATCGGAATTTGATGAAAAATTATTGTGCAATCCTATTTTGAGGGGAAAAAAAAAACACATTCTTCCTGTTTCCTGCTTTTTTCAAGGGAAGACTTAAAGCAAAGTAAATATGATTCCTTGTGTAAACTCACTTCGCAATTAAACATTTTACACTCGACTAGTGAAGAGAAGCAAAGCAAATGCGGTAACCTTCGACTTCTAAAGGTTAAGTGTATTTAAAAGACAGCGAGGACTGAGGTCTACAAGATGCCGGCAAAGCAGGAGAGCTTGCATTCTTTAAAAAGCAGACACCATCATCCAGGCCAAGCTAAATGAGATTTTTATTTGTTTATTTATTTATTTATTTATTTATTTTAAATCTCCCTGCAACCTCAGTGAATAACAATCCATTCATTACAAGGCTCCCCAATTAGCATTAGAAGAGGATGCTGACTGAGCCACAATCCAGCGCTTTTACTGGATTCCGTGCAATTAGCGGTATAAGAATGAGGTCAAATGCACTTAAAGGATTAGACTAATTTAGATCATTTGAACATGAATATAATAGTCTGGATCATCAACGGTGCTGGAGAGCAAACAGTAAATATTAGGGGCAATCTGTAAAATCCAAATGATGGGAATGACGGGAGTTTGCAGGGTGCAACGCACTGGATCGTGGCAGAACTGTACTGGCCATGAAGAAACAGCATTAAACGCCACCAGCTACAGGCTTCCAGTCCCATTACATCTGCTCCTCTGCAATATTCATGCCACTCACTCGCTCACACTCGTAACGACTCCATACGGCATTGTCGAGAGGGTGAAAAACATTGCACATTATCAGCAAGACAAGGCGGTGCGCAAGATGAGCACAGGTTGCCTGTGTGTTTCTGGTGCTGGCAGAATACCTCGATCACCCTAAACTGCACACAATGGTAGTGTGTGTATGTGTGTGTGTGTGTGTGGGCCCAGTCCCCACTCATTATCACCATTAAAAACAAGCTGTCAGCTAGCGTCCTGGGAGGTTGCTGACACAGTTTAGTAACTCTACCTCGTAATGCATTATGCATTTGCTCCCAAATCCCAAGGTGTGTGGCATATCACACTGTCTTTTGATTAAGGACGCTGGAAGCCATTTGTCATTGGGTGCCCTCTAAGCCACCTTCCAAATGAATACAGGGGCATTAAAGCCTTCATATAAGTAGGCACAAGGAAGTACACTTGTTAATTATGGGGAAAAAAACATAGGTTTGGCTGGGATAAAAAAAAAATACAATTATTATCTCTGGATATGTGTAGGAAAAATATTGGCATCAAAGTCAGTACACAAATTTCACGTTGGTGCATACCTAATATTTTTTACTACATTTTTCTTGTTCCTAGTTATTTGTTACTATTGTCACAGCAATGTCAAGAAACCAATATTTGATGATGCATTTATGATGATAATTGTTTAGGTGATGCTGTACTAAAACACATTTTTCTCTTAGTTTTAACATAATTAATAAGCTTTTACAAATAAACATGTCATATTTTTGTGATCCAGGTAGATTTAGCCCTGATTTCTGCAATTTAAGAATGTGGTATTGTATTGGCATCAGCTTTGGGAGATATGAGCATGACAAATACCAGATGTGGGCATTGGCCTACAAATCTCACATCAGTGCACCCCTAGTTAAAATGCCAGGTCATAAAAAATTTGTAAAATCCCTGCTCAACAGTTACAGTAATAACAGTAAACAATTGCTCAACCCTATTGATTTACTTACTTAATAACCACTTACTTGTGGTTATTGCTTAGCATTTATTAGCAATTTGGTTACACCTTGGCAGCACTGTTGTTAAATAGTAAGGTATATTGTTACTATGATGTATGTGATCTGTGAAAATAATTATACCATGCAATGTTCAAAGTTGACCTGCATGTTTCTAATGTACAATGCAATTGCATCTATTTTTTCTGGTTTATGTGATGTTTCTACATTACCATGATGAAACAAATTACTAAAGAAAGGAGCCACAGACTTTGATTCCATCCACAGTCCTCTCAGTCAGCATTTCTGTTCTGAAAATGCCTCACACAGTGTCTGTCTGGTGGCATGTCAACGCAGATCTCACAAACTTGCACTGTGTTCTTTGTTGTTTAACCTTTTCGCAGTGGCTGGTCCCTAGACGGTATGGTGCCACCGGTGGGATTCAAACACAAAGTGCTGATGCAAAAATCAGCGTTCGTGCTACCTGTTCAACTGTGTGGACTGGTACTCCCACAACAAACATTGCATCTCTAAAACGCAGCTGAAAACAGTGACATCTGCAATCAGGAACAACAAGAAACTAAACTGGCCCACTGCAAAATCCACCAAGAGCTGCTAAATCATATGTTGCCTACCAGTGTGTATGCTTATGCTGTCTCTTTTTTGGTTGCTTTCAGGGGCTAGATTACCATCAGTAATCAATCAGTAGATAATCTCTTACATTTTACAGAAGCAACATGGTATATCTGTGAAAGGATTAAGCTCAGGAACTACATAATACAATTCCAATATGGAATTCCTTTATGGCAGAAATTCTCTCTTCTAAATTCATACCTTCCACTTTACACCATGCTTGCATTAGTTTTTTTGCATCTCTTCTGTAATTAATATTATTTTGAGCTTTTTGAACATTAGAATGTTTTTTTCTTATGCAAAAATAGAATTATTTTGAAACTTGATTTTCAAAAATGAAGAGCAATATTCTAAGGGTGATGAAAGCTATGGAAAGCTTGGGCAGGGACACTGACAAAGCAGAGGTATAGAGGGAGTAAGCAGGTGGAAAAAATGTATATATATATAAAATACAAAGGTCAAAAGTTTGAGAACACCCTGTTTTACTGTTAATTTAAGCAGTTCAGTTACAGTGAATAATCTTCCATTGTACATCATGAATAAAATGTTTAAGCCCAAAATCAGAAAAATCCTGTACATTATATAGAAAACTACAAAATGACTTTTCCCCAAGGATTAAGAACCTGGTAAACTTACAGTTTTCCTGCAGCAATGGAAGTAGACAAAACCTTTAAAGTTAATGCAGACAATTCCCACAGGAGCCCCAACTTCTGCTGACGAACTAAAAACCCCTCTGTCTGAACAAAAGCAGAGCTGGAACACATTGTTCCTACCCCCTACTCCCCCCCCCCCCCCAATGCATTATTAGCACAGTACTGTAGTGTAGGAAGTAGTACTGTATATCCCTATCAGAATGAAGAGGAAAGGGCAAGAAACAAAGTTAATGGAAGAGCAGCACAGTCTCCAGACTTCAGCTCTTACAAGCTGGTTTGGGATGAACTGGACAGAAAGGGGTGAAAGTAAAGCCCCAAATGTTGGGGCACCTCTACAAATTCTCTTCATTAACTTTTAGGGCATAATTTATTTAATATGCTTCATGAAAGCTGTAAGTAAACCAGGTTCTTCATTCCTGAAAAATGCTTTTACCATGAAAAGTACATGATTTTTTATTTTTTCAAATGTTTTTATTAGGCACTTTATCATATCATTCACTACTGTAACCGGACTGCTTAAATTATTAGTAAAAACTGGAAAAAGGGTGTTCCAAAACTTTTTACCAGTACTGTGTAATTATCATATGCAGGTCAAGTATTACACTGCATCACTCCAGATAAAAGCTCAACAACAGATAACATTACAGTTAAGAACAAACAGCATCCTCCACCTGTGGAATACAACAGATGTATATGTGCTACACATCAGAAAGAGGAACAAATGGAAAAATACATGACTCTAGCAGATACCTACAGATAGCTACATATGTGAAAAGTTAAAAAAAAAAAAAAGATTTGACAGAAAAAATATTTTCAATAAATCTGAAATCATCTTGTAATCCTTCAAAAGATAATCTTTAACATTTTACCCAGTTTTACATAAGCAAAAAAAAAACTGTAGCTGTGAAAGAATTAAGCTCAGGAACTATGAAGCCACTACAATTCTTTTATGGAAGTTATTCTTTAATAGAACAAACTTGTCTTCTAACTTCATACCTGTTCATTCTTTAACTCTGGTTCCATTATGCACAGCTATCACAGCTGGATTCGTAGTATTTTCACAGTTCACAGCAGCTTAAAAGGGCAGCTTGCAATTTGTGTGCTCAGTTTAGCGCTCAGCCCCACAGCAAAATGTAACATCATATGCGTTTTGTTCAATGGTGTGCAACAAAAGAGAAAAAAGGAAACCTGTTGTACATTGCAAAGTAAAAATCTGTGCATTACACTGTAAAAAAAAGTTGTGTAAATGCATTACATTACAACTATCCACCATATGATCATGTTTAATTCAAAAAGAGGCTACCTGTAACTCGTTGTTTTGGAGCTCATCATGTGATAGCATTGTGGTACATGATGGAGGCTTTTTTTTGCAAAGAAACACCAGCTTCCCATTAAATGGCATTAAGATTTCATGATGAATGGACCAAGGAAATGCTCAAATTGAGAAAATCTTTAACACTGAAAACAAATGTTAACATACTAACCCCATTTCTGTAAAAAAAAAAAGACATCCCGTGTAACCAACCAGAAGAATCTAACAATATTTTCAAGAAATCGTCCCTCTAAATAGCACATAAAACCTTGTTTGCTTACATAGCTTAGCATGACCATAGGGTAGTATGCAGTGCCTGGGCAGGATCTGGTAGATTTCAGTCAACTCCAATCACTTTCCAATCACTTCCCAAAGACAAAAAGGTTGTTGTGCCTTTGGACTTTACAGAGTGGTACTAGGCAATGTAGTAAGATGTGTCAGCTGTTCAGTAGTATTTGTATAACATTATTGCTCCTGCTGTGTACAAGTAACAAATATGCACAAGCAATAATATGACAATGTGTTTAAAATATAAGTTTAGTAATTATATTTAGAACTTTACATTTTTTCGTCTTACTTCTGAGTACAATATTGTCAACAAAACTAATGTTGACAACTAAAAATAGTCTTTAAAACATAATGAAAGCATTTAGCTACAAAGATAGTGGTCCTAAAAAGTGATTTTTTCAATTGAATTTCAATTGTCAAATGATAAACGGGCCACAATTTGTCTTAAAATACATATTGTCTTAAAATAAAGATAATAAATGTGACTGAACATTAAAATAAGTAGTTTAGTCAGCAATGCTTATGTTGCTAACAGTGAATGAAAGCCAATATTCACCAGTTAGCGTTATACAAAAAATATTGTGCTTCCATTCATACTTACATTGGCATGTATGGTTAAACTGTTCCTTTAAGAACATAGCTTCAATTTTCTGCTTCTCTGAAAAAGGTTTTCCTCCAAAAGTGAATGTTCAGGTGTTCATCTAAAGGTTTGTAGACATTTCTTATAACCAGTCAATTCAGCTATTTTAAGGGGATCCCATTGCTGACACAAGCATTTAGTATAACAGCGCAAATTGAAAAAGCATGAGTTTAATGTAACAATGCCCAATTTCAAGCATTGTCTAGAGGGGTATTAATTCCACACAGCATAATGCTGTGAAGTAGTAGAACTGCATTCTTTAGGTTGATCTGAAGTGGTGTCTGTGATTTAGAACTACTTATCCATTAGCAGAACTTGACCTCATTATGCTCTAGTGCCAGGGTTCTCGAACTGTTTTTAGCCTGAGACCCAAAAGAGAAGTTTCATATCTCCTTAGGGCCCAAAACTTTCAAAAATCCAAATCCTTTTCATAACATTAACAGTTATACCACTGGTCACACAATTCAGAACACTTGATTTGCCAAGTTTTTATTGACATTTAAACAGTTTGGTCAAACAATTCAGTGGTAAGATATAAAAAATGTGAAATTTGATGTAAATTTAATAAATACAGACTTTTTTCAAGCTTTAAGTAATTGATTAACTTACAGATTCCAGTAAAGCAACCACTTAAATCTCTGCTGCTTACTCAGCATTCCCTCAGCCAAAAGCTGAGATAAGGGTCATTTTTGTATATCAAAAAGAATGCTCTTATAAAAAAAATTATAATAATAATAACAATAATAAATATAAATGCATTAATAATAATAATAATAATAATACTCTTATTATACTTAAAGTTTGGGAAATGCAGTTCTAGTGGCTGCAATCAAATCCTCATACCAATGTTCCAACATCTAGTAAAGCCTAAACCTTTCTCCAAAAAGCAGAGAGTATTACTGCAGTGATGTGTGAACAAATCCCGTTCAATACCATTGGATTTCTAAAGAAACACTGAATGTGAAGAATGTGCTGGTGACTTCAAGCTCTGGGCCATACAGAACCATCTTTTATCTTTTATCCATTGTTTTTGTGCATAAAATAAATCTAAATGATCACTGTACCTTTTGCATAGCCTTTCTTACATGTGGAGCTGTAGTTTTGCTGGTGCATGAACCTGTACACCAAGCTCAGATACGCAAAACATGATACATATTCTGTTTTGCCATGTCGTCCAGCTTTAGTCAGATCATTTGCCAGCTGGATGCGAAGGCACACACGCCCACCTTCTCTAAATCCGTGCGCCTCTTACATCACGCTCGCACACACACCCAGCTCACACAATACACCTCTTTAATTCACACCACGGTAGATCTCTTATCAGGATCACAAGTGTTCCTCATCTATTATTCAGCAGACCAAGCCGATCACATATTCAAATGCTGTGTGCAGTAAACATGGTGCGCTGGTTTAAGTGTCAACTTTTTGACAATTTTTTTCATAGAATTGTGTGTGTTTCATTAAATAATGAGAGTATCTGTATCCTGCACACACAATTCTGCAGTCTGTCACAAAAGCCTTTTCCATTTATTTCCTGACGCAGGGAAGATGACACGGTGCAAAGAGCCACGTTCCTTCCTTTTCTCTGGAATTATCTAGGAGATCCTAAGCCGTGTTTGCCTTCCCGATTGCTGATCAGAAAGATTAATATTCACACCTCTATCAAAATGAGATTAGGTCCCCCCAGTATCCCTCCGTTCCGTAGCAAATCTGCCCAGGACTGAGTCGAGGCGTAAAAAAAAAATCCCCATGGACGTCACGGTGCTGTTAGAAGAGTCACAATTTCTGATATGAGAGATGCAGCAATACGGAGAATGATATGATTCGTTAGTTCGGGATAGATGCCTTCCCTGGGGATATTATCTACGGCAGACTGGAAATACTCAAGATTTGAAGAGGCTGAGTAATATCACAGAATAAAATTCATGGCTCTGTGACTTCAATAATACTCTCTGTGCTGTAGCATTAGCTGACCAACACTTTTATTTAAACGAAATAGACAGAAGTAGCAGCAATATAATTTTAATAAATAAATTTACATAAATATTAAACTGCTGACTGTGATGTTTTTCATTTGTCAACTGTTACTGGTAACATTGTATCAAAATATGGAAAATATGACTAAAAATTGATAAAAAACATCCTCTTTTATTAATTAGAGGCCTTTCCTTGACAACATCCCATATATTGTGTACAATTTTTGTATTGCAATATTAACTGAGTTTTCAGCAAAGAAGGCATAATAATAATAATAATAACAATACTTATTATTATTATTATTATTATTATTATTATTATTAACAACATCATCACAAGGCGCATACACTAATCAGCCGTAACATTATGACCACATGCCTAATATTAAGTAGGCCCCATAATGCTGCTGAAACAGCTCTGACTGTGGTGTATGTTCTGACCCCTCTCTATCAGAGTCCTCTCTTTGGGATCAGACCAGGTGAACTTGCCTTCACTAGCCACATGCATCAGCGAGCCTTGGGTAACTTCTTAATAATAATAATAATAATAATAATAATAATAATAATAATAATAATAATAGAAAAATGTATTATTGTTATTATTATTATAATTATTATTATTATTAGAAGTAGTAGCAGCAGTAGTAATAGTAATAGTAGTATTAGTGTATATCCAATTACACACATAATTATTACAGTCCCCCTTCCCTCCCACCCCCATGTACCTCCGCCCAACCCTGCCCAATACATGCGTAGATGAGTATCAAAATGTACTCAAAATGTTTCTGCAATGTCATTCACCAATCAATGCTTAATTTACTGAATATACAAAGGCCTTCCATAATAATAAACCAAGCAGAGTGTTTAAAACTTCCTCCTATCAGCGCACCAGCCAACTTCCCTGAACATACACCGGGTATCTGTGTGATTTTAATTGTGTTTACACTGATGTTTAATCCACATCATTTATAGAGTGCTTACAATAAGAAAAAAAAGAATAATTTAACTTTCCAGTTCCATGGCTGTTATTAATAATCACTGCTAAATCGAGAAATTATGCCAGCCTTATCTCGGCACAAATCACACAAAGTTGGTCCATGTGCACTCTAGCCATTGCAGGGATCTGCTACATTCCATCACTATCACACCTGATGCAAACCTAGGTAGCTGTTTTTTGTATTAGTTGTTCTCTATAGTTATTGTAAGCACTTGGCATATGTATGTATTATAGTAGTTGCGGTCTGTTATTTATTTTACAATTACAAAGACTTTCTTTGTAGCACCACCTTCAGTGTTGCGTTATGCAGTGCTAATGCTTGATTGATTCCTCTGTCCTGGACATTGCTTTGGATAAACGCGTCAGCCAAATGAATAAATGTAAATGTAAATGTAGGTATTGGATATTAGCTGTGAATATGTCACTTCCTTAGTGAGTTTGGTTACAATAACTAAAAAATTTTTAATTTCAATTTAATATACTTAAAACAAGCAAATGCTAACTGCCCAGAAAAATGGCTCCAAATCATTTTCTCAGATGGTCACCTTCCTTTAAAACAAGTGGCCTGATGTTATGTCTCAGGGCAGAGGTTTTTTTATTGTAAAAAAAAGGCATAGAGTACAAATATATAGATGCATTCATGCACACTTTCATCTACCAGACCCATGCCTTTACCCCAGGTACTGCTCTTGTGTGGAGCTCGTATGAATTACCATATGTCAGGCTTCTGTCAGAGGCTAAATCCACTGTATCCTGCAGCATGCGTAATCCTGTATACTCCTAATGTTATGCAGCCAGATGTCAGCTGCCTCCATATGGCAACAAGTCAAAGCCCTTCAAGCCTCCAGCACTGGAAACAGGGCTTAACCAGAATTCTACTGAACACTCACAATTATTACCTGCTGCAGCCACAGAAATAAAAAAGAATCCATGGTTTTCATCCTCCTATGGTGTAGAAGGACACAGAAACCGATTAAGCTGTTTAGCTTGCCAAGATCAAGTGCTGAACTCCAAGCACTTAACCATGAAAAGCAGATATTGCTATATCTGACTGGGGCTCCTATACACAATTTTTTGTAACTAAAATGAACAGCTTTATCCTCACTGTGTTATGACATAACGCAGTTTCACTCATGAATTTAATCACCGATTGGCTGTAATTTCAGACTGCTCTGCTGCAAAGATCCAATATTTCCCTAAGATTTGATGTCATAGGCTGGTTAAAAATAGAGAAAATATTATTCATTAAAAGAATGTGAAAAGGTCAATGAGTGTCATGTTTATGATTTGGATATAAGAAGAGAACGGAGGGCAACTGTCTACTTTCACTGAATATTTTTCGATAAATTGTGCTTCTAAAAAAATGTCACTTCATGACAAGCTGCTAATGAAACAGATTGATAGAAGAAGTTAGAAACTAGGTCCTGAGCTGCATCGAAGCAATGC
Source organism: Arnoldichthys spilopterus (assembly GCA_037974385.1). Classification (NCBI taxonomy): domain Eukaryota; kingdom Metazoa; phylum Chordata; class Actinopteri; order Characiformes; family Lepidarchidae; genus Arnoldichthys; species Arnoldichthys spilopterus. The sequence goes on along the minus strand of JBBPDA010000021.1, from coordinate 17,449,882 downwards.
ACACAGGAGAAAACATTTACAGAAGAGAAATTTCCTCAAGGCAGCAACACGGTCACAAAATGTGTGGTAGAGAATACAAGTCTTCTTTGTCTTTTGGAGCTTTTGGAGCCACGATTTGCCCAAAGACACAACATCTCACACATTGCTCTAGAGTCTTACTGCACACCAGATTGACTCCATGTTTGTGGTAATGCATGCTCTTCACTTTCATGGATCTCACACAGCAAAGTTTGTTAAACAGGCAATCAAGGAGATGTTGAGAATTTTTTACAGATTTTAGGTAAACATGAGTATCTGCTTTCTCAGCGCAGCGTTTGACATATTAGACACATTATCTAAAAAAATACAAATATCGGATCAGGATATCGGCAGATACTTAATATTAAATGACCCTGATTAGGATCGGAGGCTCATCTCAGTTCGAGAACCCTGGCACTGACCAAACAGTGGAGTGGTTCATTGTGGAGTACACATTTTGGATTATTAAAAAAACAAATCAATCAAAAATGTATACAATGCCCAGTATATGTATATACATACACTGATCTTCTAGAACATTATGACCACCTGCCTAATACTGAGTAGCATCCACTTTTTGTAGAACAGGAGCTCCTTTACGGGATCAGACCAGCCTTCACTCTTCACATGCACATGAGTGCCCATGGCCCTCTTGCTAATTCACCAGTTGGCCTTGGGTCACTTTTGGTAGGCACTGTACTAACTAGTGCACACCTGGAACACTGTTCTGACTGAGTCGTCTAGCCATCACAATCAGGCCCTTGTCAAAGAGGTTTAGATCTTTAAGCTTGCTCATTTTCCTCCTTTAAACACATCAACTTCAAGAATTGATGGTTTACTTGCTGCATAATATATCCCACCCCCCTGACAGGTGCCATTAAAATTAAAAAACTAGATAGCCAATGTTATTCACTGTACCTGTCAGTGGTGGTAATGTTATGGCTGATTGGTGTACACACACACACACACACACCCTTAACCCTTGTTAGGCCCTTTAGTGGCCTGTGGCCAGAAACTGACCCCTGATGAAAGACTAGAAGATGTCTAACAAACTGTACAGCCTCAGATGAAAGTGACTATCTCTGAATAAGTGTAAGCCATTGAACAGTTTAGGAACAAGTCAGGACCACATTTCACTGCATGCTGTACTTGTATAACAAATAAATCTTAAAACTTAAACCTTGCATGTGATGCACTTTATGCAGCACACACACACGTACACATGCATTCACCCATTCCACTACCGGTTCAGATCTAGACACAAGCTAGGTGTACCCTATAAAGCGTCTACTCGGTTTATGTTGGCATTATAAAAGTTTGCTTGTCTTTTGAGTGTGTGTGTTTGGGGGGTGGGGGTGGCAATGGGAACTCAACCCCGTTCTTAACACTGGCCCTGCCAAACTATTTTTGATGTATTAATCTCTATTTTTAGAAGCTATTGTGTTGTAAAAAGTTGGTCGGTGTAAAATTAGCTAACCAGAAAGCTCTAATTCTATCATCTTTCAGTTTTTCCCCTTATGCTTTAATGATCACAGGGGAAACTGATACAGCCTTACACAGCCTTAAACATATGGCAAACTTCAGACATTTGTGTGAGTATGTGTGAGTACAAATCCTCTTCAGGCCATTTTTATGCTAATAACAATGCTACAATTTGTTAGTTTACCAGCTATAATAGCTTGAATGTACCTCTTCATGGTGCATCTGTTGCATAGAGGTGATTGCATGTAAGAATTATGAAATGAATCCATGGACAATACATTTGCCTGATAGTAGTAATGCATTTTATTTTGCATTATTGTTATCAGCAGCAGCAGTGGTAGTAGTATGAGAAACAACTTTTTGTGACAGACCAAACAGTTCTATAGACCTTTGAGAGGAACCACCTACTCAGGAGCTCCCCTGACAACTACACACCCTAAGGGTTTGCCTTTGCTCTGCCAGTAGAAACGCTGAAGTCTCATATGCAGAGCAATGGCTAGTATAGTGAGCACATACAAGAAGAGGGAGGACATCGCGATTGGAGTGGTTGAAAATGTCAAAATCATATAGTATTTCCCCTGTAGCATATCGACTCAGCCTGGACTTTACTGTAGGTCCAGTTTTTCATGTATTTTTCCTCAAGTTTTGTGCTTAGAGCAGTTATTTACTTGGCTAATGTTTTACACAATTTAAAAAATGGCGCCTCATACACTTTCGTCTGGACCAATCACTGTAGGTCACTTCTATTGTGGGAAGGAACCTACCCTAAAGTAGCGGCTAAAATAGTACCTCAGTAGAGCATTGTAAGAACTATAACTGTTCTCAGTGCCTGTGGTGTGATTGCACTAAGAAGGGAGAACTTCCTCAGATGGTTCTAAGACTTATGAAAAAGTTGCTCTGGTCAGAAAGCCAAAGACAAAGTGGCTAATACAAAACAAGGGGGTACTTCAAAATTAGCAGGTGGATATGCAGGTGGACTAAAAAGGTGGAAAACACTTAATGGGTTTTCCATATCCTGTATTGTAGACATTGTAAATACAGCTAATGGTGGTCCAGTGAAAACTGCTTGTCTTGTTTAAACCTACTGCTTGCTTATTTGCTTATTTATTTATTCCTTTATTTTTAATTATAGTATTATTTATTATTTTTCAAATTGCCAAAAATTAATAATAAATTGTATTTTATTAAAAATGCATTAAATTACATTTGTGCTTTGAATAAAAGCCAAAATAAATACCATCCATGTCAATATACTATTTTAAATATTTGTACACATTTTTTTGAAAACATACTCACAAATACCCTGAAATGTCCGTCACAAGTACAAAAAGAAAAACACTTGTTCAAAGCAAATGCTGAGAATGACCTGCCTGACCTGCAGGAAAATGAAACAAAAACGAACTTAGTCCCAGCCAAGATAAGAGAGGTCCATGAACTGTAAGATAAGAACAGGCCATAGACAAAACAGACAAGAGGATGTTTTACAAAGAGGCTCATCCCTGGAGGGCTACGGACTTTACAGCTGCAACGGCGTCACAATAGATGCAAAAGCGGCATCACTTGAGCACAAACTAATCAATGCACTGGGGAGTCACATTTGATCACCTTCTCTAGAGTACAATAGAGTGGGAAAGAGCACTCCTGGCCTTCACTTGCAAACAATTAAAGCTCTCAATACTCTGGTATCAAAGGCCACACTCTCTATTCCACAGGTGCCACATAGACAGCAATGCCATTTTGTCACACACAACAATGCTATACAATTCCTCCCCAATGGGGAGCGATTTCCCACAGGTCTGAGGCAGTCTAGCAGAACTCAGTGTGGGGATGGATATTCCACAGGGAATAAATAACACATTTCCATTTAATGCAGTTTTTACACCTGTGGCAATGACTGGAGAGGAAGAAACATGTTGTTATGCTAGTTAAATGTATTCACGTGATCTAGAAACATGCACATAATTGATTTCTCTCAAAATATGCCACCTTAGGACACAGTAGGACTCAAAAATAAAGAAGATACAGTAGAGCAGTCACAACTGTTTTTGTCAGTAATTGATGATTAGTAGTAAACAGACAATAAAAAATGCAGAGGGATGCAAAACTGAGAGCAAAACAAACCAATATTTGCTTACATTTAAGGCATTTGGGTTTGATAATGACCTTATAAACATACCAAAGAACCAGTGGTCCATGGTCACTGACATGTAGCCAAGAATCAGGCTTCCTGACATTTATTTGTAACTTAATGTAACTTATTTGATTTTGACACCAAGGAAAAGCCCCAAAAGAAATCTGTACAAAAGTCTAGATGCTTTTGAAGGTTTTTTATTACAATTTCTAACTAAAAAACTGTAAGCTAGCTAGGCATACTTTGTTTGTAGATAACACACCACTCACTAATGTCATATGCACAGGTAAAACACATCTAATGAATATGTGAGCCCCAATTGAAACTCTGGATTGCTACAGAGTAAACATGGACAGTTGATAGCCCAGTGTTCATGTATGGCAGGACTTAGAGAAACAGGTTTGTATGTAACAGTAAAATGTAAAATATATATTAATAAAATTTTGAGGCACCTTTACAAAAGTTTTACAAAAGATTTTTTTCAGGGCATATGTTGAAAGGAAGTCTTGACCTGTTGACTAACCCTCGGGTTACTGAACATTAGTTTTGCATGAGCACATTCTGAATGATTACACTGGTCCTAGATGCTCCACTTTGATGAGGACTAAAGAAATAAAGCTTGGCCACTGGCCCCCATCTGCCCCGCTACCCTACTCTCCACTCTTGCTGTCTTCCTGCTGACTCCATCAGCAAAGGGTTTAACAGCAGGCTGCATGGGGCTCTGCCAAGGTAAACAAAGCCTTTTTCTCACAGCCAGACATCCAGAGCAAGTGGGGCCTTCAACGACCCCCCCCCTCCCCTTCACACTCACTCAGCCTTCTTCTCCATCTTTCCTCTTCTTTTTCATCTCCTCTGTGGCCTCAATGCTGCATCCTTCTCTCTCTTTCCTCGCTCTGTTCCCTCTCTGTCTGTTTCACCCCCTCTGCTGGCTTGATTGTACTGATGACCTCAATCAAAAGACAATTACCCAGGCGAGGGCAGGAGGCAATTATCCCCCATCAATGTGAGATTGAGCACACCTGAATGAAGATGGCCATCTTTTTTTTGTCTGCACAAAGGTAGGGAGAGATACATGAGTAAACTTTGGGAGTGACTGGAGCTTTTGGATAAAGGAGATGGGAGCACAAAATAAGTGTGGAATGCTGATCTGTGCACAGTGTTGACCAGACCTAATATACAGCCACCAATAAAATGCACACATCACATTTAATCATTCATCATGGTTTGTATAGTCATTTTGTCTTCTGGTATCTGGGCTAGCTGAGTGTTTTGATAGGTAGAGTTGGTGAAACATTATCAATACTGGTTATCTAGTCAAATGTTAAGCGTTAGTGTTAAAATGAGTGATATACTGAATACTAAACAAGATTTATGATGTGGATGTTTCAATGACATTTCCACATACTATCCACTGAGTAAAGAAAAGCAAGAGGTTATCCTCAAATTAAAATAACCACTAATTACAACATGGCGCATAATGCTTTTAGCAAGCGTTACCTAAAAACAAGCGAAATTGAATAAATAAATGGTGACAAGTATTTCAGAACTGATGGTGCATTAAAGCAAGAGATGAATAAAAAAGCTTTTTGATGCGTCTGGCTGCATAGGCTCTAAAAAGCCTTACTGCAGAGGCAGAGTTATCCAACTGGCAAGATGATACAGCATACCAGACAATTAAACCTTATAATCAAAAGATCACACCCTGATTCAAAGCCCTTTTTCCACAGTCCTCTCTATGCTTTCACATTTTAGTGAAATTACAAATGAAGCCACAAAAAGGAAAGAAAAACTGCTGGTGGCCAACCTAAAGCCTGACACATGGAGTTTCTCAGATGGGGTGGTATTGCGGCCGTTCTGTGGCTAAAGACGAAACCCTGCGGCTTGAAACAATCTTCAGATTACCTGTAGGATAACAGCTTACAGGCCTAGCAGCTCACAGTAGTTCACACACACACACACACACACACACACACACAAAAGTATGGCAGGTAGAAGTATTACAGAATTGCAATATTCACAGTTCTGACACATAAGAAAATGTCACAATATTTGATCATACTAATTGTTTAGGTTTGAATAGAGAAAAATCTGAGGTAAAAGAACAAGTAGATCTGCATAAAACAATAACATTTAATTCACTAACTTTCACACTGCACTAAAATGAATTATCCGCACCTAAATGTGCTCTATATGAAATAACACATGCACTGTACTGTACTGTAGGCACAAATGATACCCATCATATACATATGGTATTTGTTTCTAGTATTTGCATAGTTCACATTTACAACCTTTACACCTCGATAAAATTCTTGAGTTAAATGCTTAGTGGCAGTGGTGGCCTAGTGGTTAGGGCACTGCCTTTTGGACCTAAAGGTCGCAGGTTTGAGTCCTGGCCCAGGCACTACTGAGGTACCCTTGAGCAAGGAGGAAACAATCCCGGTAGAATTCAAACAGCAAGTAACCTGGAACACTGAGTTACAATAGGAACACCTCTCTTCATTTGGTAAAACAACTAAACTGATAATAAAATTATGTCCCAAACCAGAAAAGGTTAAGAGTTGTATTTCTTGATTTTTTTTTCTGCACTATGAAAAGTAAGGAAAAGTAAACAAAAATCCAGCTGGACACATCTGTCTCCTTAGCTGATAGAGCATTAAAAGTCAGCATAGCAATGGGTTAGTATCTAATATTAAAATTGTATGTATTTGTGCAAGTGCATGATGATCATTAAGCTGTTTTTCTTGTTCACTGATGATATGTGCAAAACAATCAGTTTAGCTGCTACCATGTTTCAAAGACAAAGGGGTTTAAAGCTGCTTATTAAAAAAAAAAAAAGGCTGCTGATGGAATATCCACTGCAGGCCACTCTAAACTTAGCATCAGGTCAACACAGTTTAAGCTTGAAACTTTGAGGATGCACAATGGCAGTAAGGAACACAAAACCTGCAGGGACTGATCCATCACCTAAAACACAGAGCCCCTCTACACTTCTCTTCAGCAGTTATGTAAAAGTACTCGCTCAACAGAGGAGCAAGAACTGGCCATTAAGTTGACACTGACTATTACACAGTAAAAGAGGATCTCGTGTTGATGTAATTCAACCCAGTTCACACTCAGGCTAGAACGGGTTTTTATGTAAAGGTCATTGATTCATGCCATACTATTTAAAAAAAAAGTTGTGACCCAATAATCTGCTAGTGCAACCAAGTGAGAAAGTGGTACCAGTACAAGTGGAAAAGTTCATGTGGAGCCCAGTGACTTGATTTGGAATACGTATTCTAGATGAGAATTCGTTTTCTAGACTATTATTTTGCATAAACTTAGTGAGTGTAAGTGATTATTTGGATAAACATTGTCGCCTCACAGCATGGAGGTTCTGGGTTCAATCCCTGGGTTGGCCATAGGTGTTTTCAAGTTCTCCCCGTGTTCACATGGGTTTTCTTCGGGTGCTCTGGTTTACTTCCACTGTCCAAATGCTTTCAATAGGTTGACTGGATGCTCTAAATTGCCCATAGGTGTTTGTGTGTGTGAATGGTTGTCTGTCTATATGTTGCCCGGTGTTGGGTTGGCCTCCTGTCCTGGGTGAACCCCGCCTTGGGCTTGTAGTCAGCTGGGATCGCCTCCAGCTTACCCGTGACCGGAAATGAAAGAAAAAGCTAAGAAAATGAATGGATGGATGGATGGATGGATGGATGGCACACCACGGCACAGCACACAGTGCACCACAATAAAATGTGAACTCTCCATTTAATGCTGGAGCATTCATGTAGGAGCAGTGGGTAGCTGACCATGGCTGCACCCTATTGAGCAGTGCTTGCTCATTGATACCTCAGTGGAACTTGCACTGGTCTGGAGTTTGAACCGAAGACCTTCAGGTCATGGGGCAACACCCTAACCATTACACCACCACAACCAGTTGCACCACAACTTTACAGTATTTAAGTATTGTCCTTGTATGAGTATTACATGTTAAATGCAATACTGCCTCATAAATATCATTGTATTCACTGTAATAATTTTGTAAGCTATAATAATATTGCTTTAAAGAAATTTTATGTAAAAATGTACATATTTGTACAGTCATGTATGTTCTTCACAAAAAAAATGTAAATGCTTTTACTGTGTTATTTTTTTTAAATTAGTGAACGTATTTTTTGATCAGCCATTTTAACCTTGATTGTTTATACTGTTGACACAAAGCCGTCCCCTATTCCAGTGTACTTTCTTGCTAACCAAAATAATGCTAAACTACTATAGGTTGTAAGCTTATTCTGACACTATGCAGACTGCGTATTTATTCTGCTGGCCAGACATTCGGATTTGCCTCAAAATCACGTGCTATCAGATCTGTAAATGGATCTCCTGGCCCATCTTCAACCGTCTTGATTAATTCCCCTGAGGGCTTTTTGGCAGCAAAACAGGCGCCACTGAAACAGAAAAAAAAAAGTACAGACTTTTCACGACACATTTCCGTCTACGTGGGAATTATAGAAGTCCCAGAGGTGTAGCCTATGCTGTGTCCTACACTATCAGGATGCATATATGCCAGATATGGGTAGTTGATGCTTTCCCCTGCCAGAGAATCTATAAATGTGAGAGTATTCAGTTGAAATAAGAAGTTCACTACAAAATATCTTTTTTCAGGTCTGCTTTTAGAACATCACTTAAGAGGGTGAATGCACAAACACAGCCCCAGGGCTTGGCACCCTCAGCGCCAAGCAAGGTGAAAGAAAAGCTGTGGACTCAAATCTACTTGACATGACAGATGTCAAGAGTTCTGCAGTAGAATCGGAGAAAAAATTGATTTCTGACAGCAACTTCATAAAAATTTGAATGCAATTGAATAATATGTCAAAATCTATAAATCAGCACAGATCATTGACAGTTATCACTAATTTTATTATTTAAAACCACAGGTATTTTACAGTTCAAGCAGCTTATTCATTAATAATGATAAATATTCAAATTACTAAAATCTAAGCTATAATTACTGCAGCATCAAATTACCTAGTTTAACATTGTAACATGCCACTTTGATCTAATGTTTCCTAGATGAACTCCATGTTAATAGATTTTCTAGGAAATGTTTATAGAATTAGTTGAATTTTTAGCAAATTTACCAATTTTATGTAGCTCGCTACATGTAATTACCTTTAAAACTTTGAAAAAGCTGCTAAATCTTTAATTGTTTTCATAAATAGCTGCTAAATTTTCCTATTAAACAGAATTAATATGACTTAGAATACTAAAATGAGTGGCATTAGTAATGTAACACTATGAGCGTTTGCGTGTGTTTATGCATTTGGTAAGTGTAAGACTAGTTCATTCTGAACCGCAAAGAGAAAAACATTATTCATAGTTTAGCTTGCCAGCATGGAAGAAAACCTACTATACTGTTGTATCTATGTTATTCTTTATTTTAAGAAAAAGCTCCCACACTTTACTTGATCTTGAGTTTTAAGCCATAGTTGTTTTTTATCTTTTGCTACAAGCTCATACGTGTATGACCCAGTAGGTGAACTGCGGCCCTCTTCATGCCATTAAATCATAATCATCAAAACAAACAAATTTTTTTTTTATTGATAATTTTATTGTCAATGTTGTCATACAACTGTACAAAACAGTACCAGATTTTTGAATAATGCAAAACTACATACATGCAAAAAAAAATTATTTAAAAGATTTTGTGGATATTACTGATAATTATTAGCAGTCATAAGCAATGTCAACTCTGATTTACTATACTATTGTAGTAATTACTAACTATGTAGTAATTTAGAAAATGGGCCAGAGACAATAGACATGTGATATCTACTGATTTTGTCTCCTAGCAATTTTAGGACTTATTAGACAAGCGAGTGGGCATACAAGAGCTTCTTTCACATAATGGCCAATTTCCCAAAAAAACAGGCACCATTAGTGGAAACCTTGAGTGTGTTTTCAGCATGACAGGTAATGTGGTAGCACAAAGAAGCCTGCTTATACTAGCAAATAAATAAATAAATAAATAAATATATATAGAGAGAGATAATCATTATTAACTACTTAAAAAATAAACCGATAAATGAATCTAGATTGTAGCATAATCTTAGACATAGCATAAACAGTTAGAACAAAATTGCAAACCAGTTCTTTTCCCTTCACACATAGCATAGGGGCTTTCCGATCACAGAGCATTTAAACATTTTAAGGGTAATTCCTAACCACTGAGAGTGAAAATGTTGTCTTGGCAAGGAAACACTCAAGCCCACGGGGGAATAGGGAACCATCCTTTATCACTTTGCAGGATGCATCACAAACATGTACCCATCAGTCACTGCGTGTCTCTTGAAGAGCTCTCTTCCCCCGTGTTTGATGATGACATTGCTGGGCATTCTGAATAAAGCAATTTAATCAACTCCATTTCTCTTAACCCACTTCCCCTGCTCAGTGTGTTAAGAGCACAAGGACACTGCTTAGAGAACCTATAGAATGGAATTCAGCTTAAATATAGGCCTAATATAAGACAGCAGTAGGTTTTTAGAGCTCTAATTATTAAACATAAATAAATAGTGTTTTGTTTGTGATTTGTGACATCATGTAGTATCTCCAAGCCCTGTGGTTTCTTTATGTGCTCCTTGAGGACTCTGAAGCGGTCAACCAGTGAAGCGGGTAAAATAATGTTAACACAATGTTCATGTTCACACTCCCATCATGGATTGAAACCAGCCAATTACCAGCTTCAAATTTGGTCTCTATGGAGACGAAGGGGTGTGTTCATAATTGAACTTCCTATCGATTTAACTTGAGTCATACTTAAATTTGATAGTAATGAAATCAAACTCAAACCATTTATGTTTATGCATTGTAATTGATTGTTTATAAGATATGAAATCCGGGTTTACAGTGTACTTACTACCATACTAAGTAGTGAAAGTGACTATTTGTCACACACACACAAGCACCACAACGAGATGTAACCTCTGCATTTAACCCAGCACATACACACATGAGAAGCAGCGGGCAACTATCAACAGTGCCCTGGGAGCAGTGTAGCGGGACGCTACCTTGCTCAAAGTTACCTCTGTTGTGCCTGGGCTGGGACTTGAACCCGAGACCTTCGGTTCACAAGGGCCAGGTCTTAACCACTAGTCTTTGGTGTTTTTTTTTTTTATTGTTTCATTTTATGTTTTTTACTTTTTTAAAAGAAATTGCGGTTACCGGAGTTGAGTGATGATGTGACAATTGTTACGAAAGCAACTAGGCAGTTAATGGTACTGGTTAGGTACGCTAGGTGTATAAAAATCACATACTACCACACTTCACAGCCTACCATGAGAATAGTTATGCTGTTATTTATTTATTTATTAAATATATTTTTTGCTTTTATGATTTCAACTGAGCAGTTAATGGTCCTATTTTGGTTCACTTGGTGCCCCGGCATGAAGGGTCACCAAACTCATATCTGGTGCTCAAGCACACACTGTGAGGTGGGAAAATGTGTGTGACTAGGAGAAGGTGATGGGCGATACGACAAAAATGTAATCACACACTTCAAGACATTTTCCTAATACACAATATGTCACAATCTGTATTTTCCCGGTCATTGATTTTCTAAGTTAGTATGTATAAATAAGAGCCATCAGTGCTACAATTGAAAACACTATCAAAAACTATGAATACAATTCAGTTATAGAAACCAAACCAAATAAAAAAACAAGACTAATTAGGTTCTGTTAGTAATGAAACATGGAGTTATGATCTAGATTTATGATATTTAAATGATCCAACCTGGTGACCACTAGCCTTTCACAAAAGAATCATCGATCAGTACAAGACCAAGTGTCCTACCTCCAGTTTAAAGATGAAAAACAGCTCAAGCGCCCTGCAAATCCTCATGTTTCAAGCACTTCTGCCAATTTCTGTCATTCGTTAGCTTTGTCAGACAGTTCCAAGAGCCACACTGATTAAACAACGTTTTCAAGTTTAAAGAGGAATAAAGATGGACGAACAAAAACACATTGTTGGCAGCCAAATGACTTTTTAATTATGAAGGCTTTCAGCAGCAGGGTAGGTTAATCTGTTTTTGCCCAACGAAATGCCTCTCATCTAGCAACAGGCTGCACCTCACAAATGGCCATGGTGTCAAGTCATTTGGGTGCGAGCGGCTGGGCGGTAGGTGGAGTGAGGATCGCGCTGACCGTGGTCTAAGGCAGCAGCCAGGAGGCCACTAGCTCTATCAGGAGTCCTGCGGGAGTCGGAGAGTGCACATTAAAAATGATTAATGTCTTCCTCCACCTGCCATGCTGCCTCCTGCCTTCAGAGTCAGGAAGAGGAATGGGCTGCAGGGAGCAGAACCCTGCAAATCTCAGTGCACAAAGAGGGTAGAGAAGATATTGTTAAGACACTGCACCATTACTGGAAATGCACAGACAGGTTCTGACTCACTTATAGGATAGAACAAAAACTATGCCTCTAGCGTGTCGAGATTTCTATGTCAACTTTTGGAAGGCACAGCCATTACAATCTCAAGAGGTGGACAGTGCAATGTAGCACGGTAAGGTTGCTAACCTGAAGGCAGAACTACCAGGACAAGCAGCTTTGTCTATTTCTAATCACATAATAAGGTAGTAACTGTGAAAGCAAGAGGAGATATCTGGAGATCGTGTTATGGATACATTTCTCATGCCACTTACGTTAAAGGCAACTTCCAGGTCTAACTAACTTTTTTGACTAGCTAGGCTACTCAAACCCCATACTACCACACTAAATAGCCTACCATAAGAATAGTGTTCCACCACAAGCATTACACTCAATAGTGTATTACATATTGTATGATTGCATGTGGCTTTGACTGCAGCTTTAGATTTCTGTTTTTTTCAGAAATTGTGATTGAGTGAAGACTGAATGAGGATGATAACAACTGAGATTGAGCAATTAATGGTCCCGGTTTGGTACGCTTGTGCCCCAGCATAAAGGGTAACCAAACTTATAACTGGTGGGGAAGGTGGAAAGTGATTTAGAGAAGGGTGACGAGCAATATTCATTCATTCATTAATTCATTTTTCAAACCGCTTTTTCCATTTCAGGGAAGTGGGAGCCAATCCCAGCTCACTATGGGCCCAAGGCAGGACAGGAGGCACACACACTCACACATTTTAAGTACAAAATCAACTGAACACAAGCTGTTGAACAGTGGAAAGAACCTGGAGCACCCAGAGAAAACACAACCCAGCGATCGAACCCAGGACCTTCCTGCTTTTCCTTATTTTTCCTGATTTTCTGATGAAGTTAAGATCAATAAATAAGATTTAAAAATATAAAAAAATGCAACAAAAAACTATAAATACAATGTATCTTAATCACATTAATCAAGACTCGGTTCAGCTCGGTTACTAATGAAACATAGTTGTTCAGCATCCTTTAATTACTGACAGTTTTAATATATATTCAGAAAAGTGTATTTTTCAATATTGTGATGTAATTTCTGACAAAAAGCAATCTTTATATTGCCCAGTACTATAAATATTGTGATAAATTAGGTCACATCTTTATAACATAACATAGACATTGTCTTTTCTGAACAAGTATTGTAAACACTGAACAAATTATTAATTAAATTAAAATTAAAACTTACTGAATAAACAGCAAAGTACTCACAGGACGTAAATTTTCTATTAGGGGTGTGACAGTCCATCTGTATCGATGCATCGAACAAAATCGTGAACTATCTGATGTATCGATATGACAAAAAAAATTCTAAGTGCATTCATTACACATTTGATTTTCCTTAATTTTACTGTGTGCAGTGTTTTGTACCGAGAAGCTGCTTTTGCTTATGACTAAACTGCTGTACTTGACTAATCAAATGTTTGAGTTCATTGAAATGTAGCAGATTGTGTGCAATTTGATTATATTTTAAACTGACTGCAGACTATATCCAACCTAATCGTCATTGCTAACCTAATAATCGCTGCAGATTATAAGGAACTGAAAATGTATCATTGGCTAAACTTATTGAAATCAGATTGAATCTATATATATATATATATATTATTAAATTTTTTTTAAACAGTATTTCTTTAAATATTTTTTTTCCTCCTGTTCCTTTTCAAATAGTTTATTTGCAACAATAAATAAATAAACAAAAACATTATTTACCACCTTTTTTCAATGTAGCACATATTAGTGCACTCAATTTTCACTGTGCAAAGAAGCATACTCTATATTGTGAAAGTGTCATGTCATAATCTGTCCAACACAGAATTAGTTACATGCATCATTTGTTCTTTATGGCCTGTTGCACTTATGCTACCTCTGCATGGCATTAGGCACATCTTGCTTTTTATTTCAGTGCTCATAATAACAGGTCAGAGGTGTCACACAGGCTGTGTGAGCAGAGCATCCCCGATGCAGAGTGAAAGTGGCATGGTATTTAGAGACGACATTTTCTGCAGGATAACATGTAATTCTGTTGTTTTTTAATATCAGATTTTATTTGGCAAAGTCACAGATTTGAACATTTGTCCTTTTGATAAAAGGTTGTCTGTAAAACTTGCTTGCTGTACTTCTCAATGGCACAAACTGAATGACCAGTAAATGCAAGATGTCATGCAGTGGTATTATGTGTGAAACAGGCGTAATATCTGCATGCTCGTTTTCTTCCCTTAATGACAGCACCAATCCTGCCAGGAAAGGATTACACCAGTTTCTTGAGCAGGAGTGGCTCATATAAAACAGGAGCTAATAGGCCTAAGACCTGTTTTTCTTCAAAAGAGGGGAAGGGCTTAGCCGCTAAGACATCAATATTATGTTTAATCTTTGGTATCAACATTGTTTTATTTGCTGATGTAAACAGAAGCTGATTGTTTTGGACTCATCTGGACCTATGAACAACAGCACCACCAATCATTTATAAGGAAAGTAAGAAATGTTCTACTAGCTCAGGCTGTACATTAACCCAGACTGTCTAAAATGCACTGTAGTGACAAGTCACCTAAATATAGTCTCCATTTGGGCTAATTAGTTAAGACCACAATGACCAGCTCCACCTTCCTGCAGTCTACAGTCAGTACTAGTGGATGTGGGTTTGATTGGCCATTTTATGTCATTGTAAAATACTGAGAGTTCAATACAGTGTCATCACATGGCAATGTTTAATACAACAATGTTCTAATTTGCTTGTACTGACAAGCATTTGTATTTATTGATTAGCAGTGTGTAAGCAATCAATACGAGCTATCTATTAGCTATTATTGATAGGTTAGCCCTCCCAACTGACAATATGACCAGTCACCCATTTAAGCCCACTCTTCCACAACCATTTCCAAGCAGAGCCCAGTATTCATACTCCCACAATCGAAGATGACAACTGTAGGGTTCATTGGTCCAAATCGAGTGACTAACACAGCTGACATGCCACTAAGACACTTCACAATCACCAGACCTCAATTCCAGCTGCAGGTGAAATGCTGAAATAGGCACACATAAATTCACATAAGGAGAAATGTGCTGGTAAAGGAACTGGTGTTATCCTTACCAGGGATAATGCTGTTAAGGCAAGAGGGCGGGTAATTAAATATTAGAAATGATGCTTTCCATGTAGAGCATATTTTTACCATATCACACATTGATTATTTATTGTAAATTGCACTAACTATAATACACAGTAAAAACTGGAAAATGTTTTAAGCAACAAAGCTCAGCTCAGTGCCAGGGAAGACGATGCCTTGGCTGTCTATCAGTGGCTAAAAATAGCTGCAATTAACCACTATAATGGCACAGATGACTGAAAAATGTCAGTCTCTTTTGATAGCAACCTAATGATTTCAACTTATCATCAGATGGGAAGCAGGAGATTACTGAGCGACACTTGGGTAAAGTCAGTGACACGTGCCTCGGCGTGCGGCGCAGACATATTCATTAGTGTTAACATTGCTGTAGCGCGTGACGTCTGACAGCCAGTTCTCAGCAATTCATCAGAATTATTAATGTCATTATCATTTCAGTAATTACATTTCATAATCATAATAATTACCATCTTTAACAATGCCATCAATAATGCCTGCCTCATTGGCAGAGCTATGGCTGTATCACCAAGTGTTTTCTGGGGAAAAAAAGACCTTGACCTTTAAATAAGGATGACTCTGTGACCTTTAAATAAAGTTTTTATCAGTCAGTCTGTCTGTCTGTCTACATATCTACATATCTATTCATCTATCTGCCTACCTATCTTCCTACCTACCTACAGGCATAAGTAAACATGCAATGATGCACCAACATTGGGCTCTGTAAAAACAAACACATGATGCATTTAAAGGAGATGGTCAAGGGTAGAGCTGCATTTTCTCCTCCCCCAGAGACTGGGCAAGAGCTTGGCAGAAAAATGGGGAGCACAGAAGGAGAAAGCAAGACATACACCCAGGATTGCTGTGCATTCAGCCTTCCTCTAGATGCACTGGAAATAGATGAATGGGGCATCCACCTACAAAACAACTAACCTTTATTGTGGAGGTGCACACTGCCTCCAAGGCTATTGTTTATTGTTTAAGAGCCACTAGAACAGACTATATACTGTATAACTGCCCATTGTGATCATCCTCCATCACGAGGCATATGGCTGGCTTGCAGTTAAGACAAAAATGCACTAATTAAGTATTTACTTAATTAACGCAAGTAGTCCTTCGTTATGAAGGACAAAGGCAAATCAGGTCATACAGAGCTATTAAACCCAGTTGTCAAAACTAAGTACCCAATTGCACGAACAAAGCTTAGAGTATTATTCTAAATATTTACCACAACATGCTTAAAAGAGAGCAGTTTTCAAAGAATGTGCAGTTTACAGAGTGCAGTTTTATCAGTGGAGTCAACTGAAGCAGAAAAATTAAGATTGACCAATGCATTTGTTGTATTTTTTTTGAAAACCAAGTTGCCAGTTTACTAGGTACTTCCATGTATATACACTCACTGACCACACCTACTGAGAGGAGAATTTTAGGTATACAGTAGATCTGGGTCATTGTGATAAACTGTGGTCACAATATGCTTTTCTGAGCATATCAATATTGTTAGTACGTAAAAAACAGTCAGACTTGTTTAATTCTAAGGAGAGCATCATTAGTGTTGCTTAAGTGAAAATATTTTACTGTGGTGTGAAAAACACTGAATAAAATTTACTTGTACTCACACTTTGAAAAAATTGGCCCTGTTTTTCCTTTGTTCCATCTTAATACATATCCTGACACGTATCGGGGAAGTTTTCTCAAAATATTGTGATATTTTTGCCATATCGGCCACCCTTAGTATACAATCAGAGGGATGCACTGATCATAAATTTCTCTGGACTTTCTCCAATTACCTGAAGCTTACAATGTGTGGACTAAATTACAGGTCAGTCAGGATAAAAAATAATCAATTTCCTGATTGGTGATTGTGTGTTTTTAGCAAAAAATCAGCTGATTCCGATCTTAGCCAATGGCAGTAGTAGATCAGGTAGTTTTTAACAAGGGGGTGGCCCAAGGGGAGGAACCATGTGATGGCAGCTTAACAAAGGAGGACACATTTTGCTAACAAGAGGAATGGCAACTCTCTCATCCTCCCTCAAATTGCCCACTGGCCGATGCCGAATGTGCATCTCTAACAATTACTGACTGTAGCCACTCTGTTGTTTCAATCTATCAGCCCCTTTCCGCCCCATCCATCAAGAAGAAGGCCATTGTTGGACTGAGAATAGTCAACCAACCAGAATATCCAGCCAACAAAGATCACAAACGAGGTTACAAATACTGTCGCTGGGGAGCTACCCTCAAAGGCACATCTTCAGTACCTCTAATTAGGGAAAATAATAGAAAAAGAAACCTTTTATTGTTAACCTGACCAAATCCTGTTTTAACTGTACAAGGTGTTCTAACAGGGTAACTGCGTCTAATAAGGTGGCTGGACAGCACACACACAGCCAGCAGTATACATAAGCAGAGGTGTACTCTAGTGCACAATGTGCCTTGATGTCACCAAAACATGCTCTCAGAATGCATTTAAAATGAATCTGCAAGCCTGTGCAGAGAAGCACATGCGGTACACAGGGCCAGCTAAAAAATGCATGCTCCTGAGATTATAGTGGTGTCAATAAATAAAGGTTATATCCCAACAATAAATTCCACCGGGTGGCAATTTGACAAGATACCTTAGATAGAGTCACTAGCACAAATGTAATTTTGGGTTTAGAAGGTGAAGAAAACTGACCGCTGCTAATTGCTCAAAAGTGCAATATGAAATCAGGCACATCTGCAGCGTCAGCCCATATTTATGCAATCCTACCACGTTTTTTTTGCGCTGCATATGCATGAGGGAATGAATACACATTTCTTATTAACTGTGTCCCAGCTTGTGCAGCTGTTTTGTACTGGACAAAGCACATCTGATTCACCAGAAACAGACCACAGTGATTGAAAAAACAGTAATGTTGTGCCTGATCTTTCTCTGGCTGTTGTGCCTAATAGGCTTTTACCAGCTAATGCATATTACCCTCCCATTGCCATTTTAAATGCCATCTATTTTATCCATCTTTGCCTAATGATGATATGTTTGGAGTCATAAGTGGACAAGACAGAAGCTAGTACTCTTGCTACTGTCAGATACAAAATAGAAAAACCCTTACCAGTAACATTTTAGAGCAGGGCTCCCCAGTTCTGATCTAGCACAGTATGTTGATTTCCCTCCTCAAACAAACTCATTAACCTTGTAATTAACAAGTTGAACCAGGTGTGTTTGAGGATGGAAATGTGTTGGACACCGGTCCTCCTGGGCTAATTAACAAATGTACATTTTTAAAGAGTCTTGTACAAGTATGTTGGGTTAACCAAAGACTAACAATAAAGTTTATTAAAAGCATGACGACTAAGGTGTTAAAATCATTATAGAATCAACAAGACCACTGACATATAGGACCAGTACCCACCACCAGTACTGTGATGCCTTAATGTGTACTACAAAACAAATTCAGTTCAAGCTTACTTAATCTACACAATGTACGAACGATGTACAAACTTCTAATCAGAAATGAAGATCAGGGATGCACAACAAAATCGGGACCGTATAAGTATTGGCAGGTATCTGCTGGAAAGATGAAGCCAATCCCAGGTGACTACGGGCATTAGCCGGGGTTCATCCAAGACAGAAGCCCAACCCATCACAGGGCAACACACAGACAGACAACCATTCAAGCACACACTCACAACTTTGGGCAATTTGGAACATCCAGACAACCTGTTGAAAACCTTTGGACAGAGGGAGGAAACCTGAGCACCCAGAGGCTACTGTGTCACAGATCTTTAGAGTTGACCAGAATTTGATGATGCCTAATTTTAGGGCCATGTAAGTAAATAAAAGTTATATGGAAGATATATTTGTTTTAAATTCAGGGAGATGAAATGCAATTTCTGCAGCATTGCTTTTAGCATCAGCAAATATGTACATAAAAAATATAGGGTATCAGCACTGGCCTACAACTCCCACATCAGTGCAGCCCTAATGAAGATTATGAACCTTCGTAGAAATATAAAACCCTTTCTTTGATATGCTTAAGTTGACATCATTGATCAATTCAATTGGGTAGTACCTACTTCCTGCTTCTAAATGCCATTCAAAAAACACCAAACAAGATGCAAATTTGGTAATTTAAAATTCTATTCACTACCTCACTTACTAGCTAAGCATAGAAAGAGCTTCTGTAAATAAGATGTAAAAATGTTAAATTAGGGGTGAGCAATAAGACAATGTTTTATTGTATTGTGTACAACATAAAATGCTTTTCAAAGCATAGTGGATATCGTTATTACTAAAAAATAATAAAAATCTAAAATGTACTTGTATTTGGTTTCTTTCTTTCGTTCTTGTTATTAAAATTGTAGATTAATTTGTTTTTAATTTGAATAAATTCAGCACAATTAACTAAATGCAAGTGTGGACATGTAGAGTAAGTCTTCACACAAACACTGATTATAATTTTCCCCTTTGACTAATAATACAGGAACAATTACAGACTGCCCCCCCATGATGAACATGTTTTTAATTATGATCAAATCTGACGCTATTTTGCAATAATCGCACATCATGTGTTGGCAGCACAGAATGCTCTGGGTAAGCTTTCCGTCATCATCTCCAAATTTGTTGAGTGTAAGTCCACAGTTCAGCTCTTGCAGGACACGGTGGCACTTTGTTGGAATTACATGGATTATAAGATAAGACGAACTGCTGCGCCACACATTAGCTATGCCAAAGGCAGTCTGCACAAACAGATTACAAGCCAATCATTGCCATGGCACTGATAGGCCAGGCAATGTGTGTACATTCGATGAGAGAGCTCTTCCTCCGCTTCGACTGGCAATCTGCTCTCCGTGTCAGAAGGTACACACTTGCAGTGCTGTGCCAACAACACACTCAGCTTTACGTGACCATTTTTCGCTTAAATTTGACTAAACCACAGTAAGAGGATAATGCCTCAATCACTTCAGCTGCGACTGATGAAGCAAAAGCTACTTTTCCAAAAATGTGTCACATTTGAATCCTACAAACAAGCTAAAACAGGCTCCAAAATGGGGTGATACTATATTTAAGATAATACACAATAATCCCCACCAGACAGGTGGCATTATCTGTGATCAGTGGCATAAATGTCAGGTCAAAGCCCCTCAACTCACCACTGTGCTCTCTATTTTTTTTTTCAATGCCATTAAAAGAGTGGGCATGATGGGTGACAGGACTCAAGAGCTTCAGCCCTCTCAGTAAAAGCACCAGATTTATCAGCAGACCCAGGATAAACCCTCCTCCCCCAAGAATTACTGTTGACTACCATCCAGGAATTCATTTGGTTTTAACTCTCGTAAGCCACTGACCCACTTCCTACAGTCATGCCATCAAGAACGGCAAAGGGTCTGCAGCACCTACCTTCCTTTCTTGTACACTATCATGTTTTTTGGGCCAACATTTCTACTGAAAGCAACAGGCAACAAAGAGACATGTGTTTAATCATTACTTGCTTCTGTTCTCAGGCTTTTCAGGCACTGATCTGAAACACATGCTGGTGGGCAGACCTAACAAATGCATAAACATGCATGAAGAAAGCTTGTGGTTCTTCCTCGGGCAAGGTTTTCATTGCAGGTGCCCTTACCCGCACTTTCCCATACTGAAATATTTTCCCCAGCTGCCACGTGTGTGCCCAGCTGCTTACATTATTTACATCAAGTTAGGAACAAAAACAGCCCAATTCCAAACCTGGCTGATTTTGATTGCCTGTGCTAGGGTCGCAGCCGAATCCATATACAATATTCAGCAAAACAGAAATACTTTTTTTAATTATTTGCATTGGGAAGGAAAAAAATTTGAAATCCTCATGTGTTTCATGTGTTATCCCCCATGTTATCCCCTATGTGTTCCTCATAGCTGTGAGCGTGATGGGTATTTGCGCACCACTTACATTTGCTAATGCGACAGGAAGACAGTAGGAGAGTGAAAAGGAAAGAGAGCACAGGCTGAAAAAGAGCAGCATAGCCTGATTCAAATATAGACTAAATGTAGTACAGTGCTGCACCACTGTTTTGCTTTGTTCAGGTCTTTTTTTAGATTTATCAGGTTTGCTAAAGTAGTTAAGTATAATTTGACATACAATATGTAAAGCTTGATTTGTTTGCCTGGAAAGAGCCAATAGGACAATTTTAGCTCTGGATGTGTTGTTTCTAGCTAGTCCACCTACACATTGTGTTCACAGGTCAGTTGGTTCACTGGGCTGTACAATATGGATGATATTGGTGCAATTTGCAATAACTTTCAATATATTAAAAGGACCCATTCGCTTACTTTTATGGAATTAAATAATAATAATAATAATAATAATAATAATAACAATAATAATAATAAAAATAATGATAAAGCTTCAAATATGCAAATATTATGGTATGTTCACTCCCACCACCATCCATAACGTCCATGCATGGAACCTAAACTGCAAAAAAAACATTACCACAGAGGTTCCCAAACTACTACATAATCTTAACCTGCTGTTTTGGAGATGCTCTGCCATCACAGTAAGGCCCTTTTTTGAAAGTGGCTCAGATTCTTACACTCCTGCTTCCAACAAATCAACTTCAAGAACTGACTGTTCACTTGGTGCCTAATATACCCCACTAGTCTGACAGATGCCATTGTAATGAAATGAGTAAATAGTCAATGTTTTTCAATTTACATGTGGTGTTAATGTTATGGCTGACTGATGTAGTTCTAGAACCTGTTAGGCTACTTCATTTTAACAGATGTTAGATGTTAAATGTTAGTTTTTTATTACCGGGCCATCAGGCTCCTGAACTCATAAACCACCTCACACTGTCAATTCTCTTACCTCCATCCAATGTGCAATATTGCTGTTCACACTGGTCACTTTTTCACTTCTGCACATCGCACTTTACACAATGTGCCCTTCACGCAGTTTCTTTTTATATTTCTAAATATTCTTCTTATATACATTTTTTGTTACATTTTATTTTTACTTTTATTTTATATTCATTCTTATTTATCATGTTCTTCTGCTTTGTTTACTGGTTCTTCTTGTCCAACACATTTTATTGTACTGTTGACCCAACATTAACATACATATGATCAATAAACCGAACTTGACCTAGAACTAGATTTTAAATTATTTTCTACCTGTAAATTGCTGCATTTACAGAAACCATAAGCAAATATTGCATTTGTGTGGTCATTATTTATGCAAGGATACTTACATTAAACCTTCAATATTCCAAAACTATAAATGTAAAAAAAAAAGAAAACCTTTTATTTGAATACAAATACAAATCTCTCAACAGCTACAGATACAAACACAAATACTGGGCTTCCTGCACATCCCTACTCTCAGCCTATTTTCTTTTTTTGTGTGATTCATTCCATTCATGCCCATAGTAATTGATTTCTGTATTTCTGTTCAGGGCAAAGTTAAATGGGCTGCCTTGTCTGGCCCAGTTAGAGCAACGATGGCCTTTCAGCAGTTCCGACAGGAAGATAAATAAATAAGTGGCACTCCTGAAACTGTACCCTGGCTCCAGCATAAACTTTATCCTGTGGAAGAAAATCTATAAAGTGACTACAAGGCTGATTGCAGTGCTTGTGGGCACTTCGTACTTCTCCATCACGAGGTAACCCAACACTGGGACTGCGTGTCTTTGAGTGAAAAAGCTTATACTCCCATTAGATAGGACAAAAAAAAAAAGCCCAGTTCACTCTGATGGCCATGTAAGCCATTGTTCCACTAGCTTCAAGCTGCATTTTACACTGATCTAATAGATACAGACTTAGGGTAAACTACTAAAATTGTTCGCACAGGAGAAAGACCACCACAATTCATTTATTCAATTCAGGGTTTCCCCCATTGCAACTGTTCAGGGCACAGAGTGAGCTGTGGGGGAGATGAATAACTCAATGTATTAAACACGTCTTTGCCAAACACGAAACTGTGGTTTATTCTCAGCTACTTTGAGTTTTAAATTGTTCTGGAGTACTAGTAAACATCTGACAGTTTTTTTTAGCAACTCTGGCTCCCCGGATAAAGCTCTCAGTCAAAAATAAATAAATAAATAAATAAAATAAAATTGATATATTTTTTTAATATTATTTATACCAAACAAATTTCGTGATACAATGACAATAAAAATCTCATATTTCTTATCTTATCTTATCTTATTTGTTATATTCGTAATGTGCAATCACTATACTTACTATAATTTTCTGGTGCAAAACCATGTTATCTATTTTAAAAACCAACACTGTGTTAGACCTGAAATTATTTATTTATAAGTGAAGTGACTATTTGTCATTGTGAACACACTCAACCACTACAAGGAAACGGGACCTCTGCATTTAACCCATCACACGTGCACAGGTTGAGCAGCAGGCAGCCATCAATGGCTCCTGGGGAACAGCATAGGGGGACGGTACCTTGCTCAAGGGTACCTCAGTGGTGCCAGGGACTTGAACCTGCGACCTTCAGGTCCCAAGGGCAATGTCCTAACCACAAGGCCTCCACTGTCCACTGCCCTAACCACAAGGCCTCCACTGTCCACTGCCCGCAATATAGTATATATATATATATATATATAACATGGTATATACACATGGACAAAATTGTTGGTACCCTTCAGTCAATGAAAGAAAAACTCAAAATGGTCCCAAAAATAACTTTAATCAGACA
Source organism: Arnoldichthys spilopterus (assembly GCA_037974385.1). Lineage (NCBI taxonomy): Eukaryota > Metazoa > Chordata > Actinopteri > Characiformes > Lepidarchidae > Arnoldichthys > Arnoldichthys spilopterus. The sequence continues at coordinate 17,426,033 of JBBPDA010000021.1, read as the reverse complement.
AAAGTAATAATAAATACAAATTCTATGAAATGTAACTAATAAAAGTCAGACATTGCTTTTCAACCATGCTTC
>JBBPDA010000021.1:17390189-17410264 GCA_037974385.1 Arnoldichthys spilopterus | reverse complement strand
AAATATTGGGAGGGCTCTTTTGGGTATATAAAGATATTGAAAATACTGCCAAAATAAACAATGATTCTTATTTTTCCAAACAATTTAGGCAAAGAAGCTGCCCTTTACATTGCAAAACATTTGTGATAAACTGACCAATAGAAATGACCCTAAATTGCTTGGAATAAACATGCATTTCATTAAATGTAAGCCTCTAAAGAACCATTCAGAAGATTATTGGAGATCCAGCCCAGTCTTCAGATTTTTCAGCCTTAACTCACGTATTAAACCTGACGTGAATGAATGAATGAATGAATGAATGAATGAATGAATGAATGAATGAATGAATGAATAGGCAGGGAAATGTGGCCCCTCAGAGGCCAGTGTCGGCCATAAAAGTATACATCCTACTGCTGAGACCAAAGCTGAAAATCACTGATGCAATAGCTGATCTTAAACTGGCCCTTATTGAGTGGGAGTGGCTTAGTTCCTTGATCTATTGCACAGCGTTCACTCTGCACTTTCTTGCCTTTTAAATATGTGTGAGCAGAAGGCTCAAAGATGCTTTAACCATTTATAGGAAACACCATTTATAGGAAGCACATGCTTTCACACTCCTTGACCAGACGGTGCTGAACAATAAGGAGACATTAGCTACATAAAAGTTACACCTGCAGTCACATTGATCAAACTGGTGTGCAGATATAGGTGTCTGAATTCCCTCAATTACTGAGGCATGATGGATGAGAAATATGAGGCCTATACAGATTTAAAAGGAGATAAATATTTTATATATGCAATAATATTAGGTGATACAATCTTAGACTGTTCAAATGATTCCAATAATTTTAGCTATACACTAACTGATACAGATGCCACTTATTGACTAGAAAGTGTAAAATTTGATTAGCCATTCTCAATTGTCCAAAAAAACTGTATGTCTTAATAATAATATTAAAAATAATAAAAATGATCATAGAAAACAAGCAACTTCAAAGCAACATTAATGCTAAAGTGACAAAATACCTACAAGTCTATAGAAGCTTAACATCAGCCAGCTTTATTGTCAAACAGATACATCAGTCAGCCAGTTTATATTTTAATAAGCAATACTTTTATTATTTAAAATTATTATTTGTTATTTTATTATTTATTATTTTTACAAAGCCCTACATTTGACTGTTCCCCTATAGTTGGTATTCTACCTGATGGTAAAATAATTGCATTTATTGTTCTCATAACAAAACCTTGATTCTCCAAAATGGTTGTTTTACAGGAGAAGAAAAACCCTTCTTTACGTTCAATGTACACTAATTTAACAAGATCTTTTTGTAGGTCATTCTGTACTTTCAAATTTGCACAGAGACAAAAATACAAGGTTTTATTCAGACAGCTATGATATAATTATCAACTAGCTTCAAATCTTACTTAAACATTTATGTTAGTGACTGTGTTTTGCACAGACAGCATCAAACATTTAATATTCACAGATTCTCTGCATCTGTTTTCTTAGAAACCGACATATTGCTAACCCTCACATCTTCTGGACGAGTTTCTGCATTTAATTTTTTATTTGGAAGAAGACTGGTACATGCCATGTATTCCAATGGCATAATTATTCTAAGAATATATTTAATTAATTAAAATCCTAATGATATTTTTAAATACATATATGTCTGTAAATATGTATGTAAATACTTAGATGTGTTAGTGCTAGTGCTACCTTCTACTGTGTACATTTGTAACTAAATAACTGAGTAATTGTTAATAGGGAATGGTAAAATAAAAGACAAAGCAATAAGAATAGAGCAAAAAAAATCTGTTTATTTAAATGATCACAAAATTTTTATATCAATAATACAAGCCTAAGGCTAATTGTTGACACTGCCAAAACTGTAAAGTAGCACATATTTCTACAAGTCTATTGATTCTGCTGTTATTTCTACAAGGGCAATCAGCCAACAAGCAATCAATATAGCATTTTTATAATTCCAATGATCTGAAAGTTAGTAAGAGAGTAGCAAAGCTACAAACCCTGGCTGCTACTTCACAAAAGGTATGTAATGTCATGAACAGCTTAGCAACAAAACCATGTGCTACTCCATTTTCACTGCATTACAGCTGAAGTTATTTGCCAGGAAAGCTTCAAGGAAATACAGTGCATTGTTTGCTCAGTTCAGTAACAGACGATGCTCTAAAGTGATGGATGATCTTATTTGGGGAGAGCAACAGCCGAATATGAACTGGCAGTAACCAACTTACCCAACATATGCTAAATAATTCAGGCTCGCATCTCTGGTCTTATGTGGCTCCATAAAGACATTTGCTCAGGAGTTTAAATGCTGCCTCGATGCAAAATATATATATTTTTTGTGTGTTTTTGGTGGTGGTAGGGGGGGCAACTGAACGTCTGGTGAATCCCCAATGAGCTCTTACTATTCCTCTCACGATCAAATATTCCTTTTTTGTTTGTTTTGTTTATTTATATATATTTTTTACAATGAATGATTGACAGCAAACAAAAAAAAAAGCCAATCGGCTCCGAGAATACTGGCAGAATTCTCCAACTGAAAGCAGAGGGAGAACGTCTCGGGTACTTGCCGCCTTGAAACGGAGTATGAGTTAAGGATCAATTCACACAATTCCACCCTGGCTTGTTAGCGGGTGAAATGCAATATACTGCAGCGTACAAGGTTAAGCAGAAAGTCAAAGTGACACACTCTTAAAAAATGAGCAGGATGGAAGTGTCATGAGAGGGATGGAAGTGAGAGAACTTCTCTGATTAAAGGCAAAACTGCCATAGATAGCTCAGGCACAGCTCAGTGTTAAGGGTGGCTAATGCAGGAAAATATACATATGTATTGAAAAATAGGAAGAATATATAACACAAAATTTCATTTCTCTGAATTTTTTATTTAATTTATGCAAAAATAAACTATAAAAGGAATAGGATAAATTAAATTATTGGTCTAAAGAAATTAATAGCATAAGGAGAATAACAGAAAACGATTATTTTCTACTTGTGCAAGAATTTACTATACACTGGTTGTTCATAAGTTTTCTATATTGTGTCTTATTCAACAATGTTTGCCATTTTTAATAATTTAGTTTACATTTTTAGTTTAATGATGTAAGGGTACTGGACATAACCAGGACCCTTAGAAATAAGGGTGGGAGACATGGCTAAAAAATATGTTGTGTAATAATTTTTGATGCACTAAATATGATTTTAAAAAGTCTCATTGCCTCTTTGTAATGCGACGTGCCAGTGCCAATGTCAGTGTCAAAGTACTTGTGAAGTGAAAGTAACTATTTGTCATTGTGAACACACTCAAGCACCACAACAAAATGTGTGGGAGTAGTGTAGTGGGACAATACCTTGCTCAAGGGTACCTCAGTGGTCGATCTTCAGGTGTCCTAACCACTAGGCCACCAATGCCCATATCTATAATATGCTCAGAAAAGCATATTGTAATGCACTTAATCCATATAATATGTAAGTTTTTTAAATATGGCACACAAGTACCTGCCTCAGCATTAAACAAGTGAATAACATTGATCTCATTACAATTGCACATATGAAGGGGTGGGATTAATGAGGCAGCAAGTGAACAGCCAATTCCTAAAGTTGATAAGTTGAAGCTTTAATATGGTTCAGCATAAAGATTTAAGCCACTTTGATGAGGTAGATGACCTCAGAGCATTTCCAAAACTGCTGGCGTTGTGGGGTGTTACACAGTCATGGGTGCCCGAGACTCATTAATAGGCATGGGTAGAGTAGGCCAGGTCCCACAAAAGAGCTACCAAAAAAGTTAATGCTTCCTATGATAAAAACGTCTCAGAACACATGCACCACAGTCAGAGCTGTTTCAGCATCATTAGGAGGACCTACTCAATATTAGGCAGGTGGTGTTAATATTTATATACACAGAGCCCCCTTCAACTCAGAAAAGCTCACTGTGACCATGATACTTGTCACGATGATAATTTTGCCCACCTCACTATTTTTACACTAGCGCAGTAAGTCCTTCATGGCTAATATAGCTGGCACTGCACTGCGCTGGCTTAAGAATTAGGGACACATTTTTCTAGGTGCTCCTATTAGACACTAAAACATTCACAAACATTTCACAAACATCTACATAGAGAAATGCACTGGATATGTGCCACCTGCTCCCCAAAAGCAAATGGAAGTCTGCTGCCATAAGCAGGCAGCAAGTATAATAAGCAAGTCCCCGAGTTGTGCTAGATTCCACATAGAAATTTTTTTTTGGACTTTATGGGCAATGAGGCTTATCGCTGCAGCAACCCAGAGATGATGCATTTGTTAAATTACTAAGCTCTATCCTTAAAGCTCAAGTTTTTAAAATCTGAGTCTTGGGCCACATTAAAAAGACAGCGCTAGCACTCCTGCCAAACTATCTACATTCCTCCAAACAAACGTGGCCCAAAGCTCCACCTCATGCCAAGCTGTCCAGCTGGTCTACTATCGGCTCACTGCAACACAGCAAGGGTTTCTATGGCTGGCTCAAATCAGACTGACAAAAGAGTAGTAGTAACGTGGCGATCAGGTATATGAAGAAGCAAGCTTTTCTTTGTACAGTTGGCTCAATTAACACATGCCAAGGAGGCAACTTCACACAAGGCAGGAGGCCACATGCATCTAAACACTCCTCTCTGCTGCCTGATCTTTATATGGAAGAAAGAGTTGTATCAATTTAGAAAAGCGCAAAACAAAAGTAATATCACTCGTCGTGTCAGACTTTTTGGAACCCACTGAATTAGGCTCTAATCTTAATATGATATCTTTTGAATGATCGAATGAACAAACACACAAACAAACAAACAAACAAACAAACAAAAACAAATAAACAAACGAAATGAATGAACCAACAAATGAACAAAGGAATGAGTGAATTAACAAACGAATGAAATACGTGAATGAATGAATGAATGCATGAATGAGTGAGTGACTGAACAAACAAATAAACAAGCGAGTGAATGAATGAATGAACAAATAAATGAATGAATGAATAAGGGAATGAATGATCGAACAAGTGAATGAATTAATGAACAAACGAATGAGTGAAGGAATGAAGGAACAAACAAGTGAATGAATGAACGAATGAATGAACGAACAGGTAAATGAATAAACAAATGAACAAGTGAATGAATGAACAAATGAAGGAGTGAATGAATAAATAAACAAACAAAAAAACGAGTGAATGAATAAATGAACGAATGAAGGAACGAGTGAATGAATAAACGAATGAACGAAGGAACGAAGGCCACAGAGCACTCTAGACTGTATATTCAATTTCCTTAATTCCCTAATTGACACACAGCGCTACAGTCGCTCTACAGTTTTATAGGATACTTTACCTTGTGTAGTGATAAAGAAAGATTAAAAAAGAGATTGAAGAAAAAGACAGAAGGGAAGAAGGAAAACAAATCATGCAGGATAAAAACCTCAAGGGATGAATCAACCAGTAATAGGACAGTGACACATTTTTTGGTTTGATCTTGTGCTCAGTCATACTGAGTTTGCATGAAACGCTACTATATGTCTATGGACATACCTTCAAATAAAAACAGACAGTCTGCACTTTTAACTTTACGGTCAAAGTTTTGCTACAAATCCCATGCGCAAGACCACAGAACAAACAAACTACTGTCATTGGTCAATTATTATCATCAATTCTCCGTCAAACAAGTACTAACATCCACTGAAACGTTGGGATTGATTGGAGAAACATCATTTTTCTTTGGGTCGATAAAGCATTAGAAGGACCCATCAGTCATGTCATGAAGCTCCTCTTCTTAATCTAGGCATAAACACTAATTAACACACAGGGCTAATGAGTTTAATGGATGAATTGTAATGATCTGCAAGGTTGAAAAATGGGGCTTTCTGCTAAGCTACTGAAGTTCAGACAGATTTCAGTTTAATGAGGATCAAAGTGTCCTTTTTCATGCAACTCTCTGTTTAACTTAACTCATAAAATAAAACTCATCTATCCTCCCATAAGGGAAGTATAAAACTGTATATGTATTACTTTAAAAATTCTTTCCATATAGCTACATTTCTTTACCTAAAAGAATGTTTTTTGCTAAATCTCAATAAAAGCTTAGCATCTATGCACAGTTATTATACATCTTATTTTGAATCTGTTGTCTTTGAAACACCAAGATCCACTGTCCATTAGAATCTAATTTTTGTCAGAAAGAATTGACTAGAGAAGGAAATTGATTGAAAAATTGATTCTAAACTTCAATCAAAATACTATGCGTGTAAATCATGAGTTTCATCACAGTTCAATCCAATTCATTTTAGCCAAAGATTCGATACATTTTCTGTACCTCAACATTTGTAGTGATGTGATGTGGTTCAATGTAATTCAGTTCGATACCAGAGTCTGCAGTAAGTATAAAATATGATGAAATTTCACACAATCTTCCACATTTACATTGACTTAAACATACAGACAAGTTATAATGTGAAAATTTTATTATTAAAGTTCAAAAGCAGCATTGTCATCATAAGCAGAAGCAGCTTCTCGGTACAAAATACTGCTCTATTTAACTGGTTTACATTGATAGATGGGATTGTTCGCTATTTTGGTCGATGCATCGATTCATTTTTACACCCCTTCGAAATACTAGCAAAAATAATCGCAATATGATATTTTCCCCCAAATTGTTCAGCCCTACAGTTCATGCAAAATTAAATAAGGACCAAGGTTTCATCTGAATGTCAGTAATCAGTCACTGATGTTAAAGATAGATGTTAATGTTAGGACTGTACAATGATGTCATAATCATATCAGTATTGGCAGATATCTGCTAAAAAAATATAATTCAGTTTTGATTTGATCAATATTTAAATATTATTTAATATATTATTATTATTAATATATATATTTGATGATATATTTATTGCACTCTGGAGGAGTAGAAGGTTTAGGTTCTCATTTGGATGCTTATAGAAATAGTGCATTTTTGCGATCTAGGTGAATATGGTCCCAATTTCTGCATTGTGTAAGAGTTTATGGATCGGCTTTAGTAGATATGTAAATTAAAAATATCGAATATCAGGATTGGTCTACAAATCCCATATGGGTGCACCTCTAGTTCTTGTTGATTAGCAAACTTTTTAGAAGTGTCTGTACTTGTTCAGTGTTAAAAAAAAGAAGCTATGTATATAAATACCAAACGATGACAATGACTGTGATCATACTGATGAATCACTCTGATGTTGGGGTAGGGAGTGAGGAGAGTTCTATTCTGGAGCCTTTTAGAAGCATTGTGAGCTATTTTGTAAAACACATGGCATGCTACTGATGAACTGCGACAAACGTTTATTTTTGTTCCAGGGTACAATTGTGTTTTCCCAATCATTTATGCCTAAAATAAATAGAAAACGGCTGTTGTTAAGCAAAAACTTGCTTCTGTGGTCAGGACAAGGATATTTTCTGTTATCTGTTTTTAAGCACAATCTGAAATTAATTTAAATGCTAAGTAGACTTCCAGATTATTCTGAAAGTGTGAGAACGGCACAGAAGTTTCTAGAATTGTGCAGGATTTTTATAGAATGTTCTGGAATCTTTTAAAACTTACTAGAATTTTCTGGAACTGATTTGCCTGTTTTGCCACTTTTATGGGCTGTGGTCATAAAATCAAAGTGATGAACAAAAATTGCGTATAATTGTGTAATTGAGTACATTTTTAATCAATCAGATAATCCAGTACACTATAATTCTACAATGCTGGGAGGCACATTTAAGCAAAGTGCATGTTTAATTCAGCAATGTAGCAATGAATGTATTTTTGAGGCTACTAAATATTCTTCAAAATAATTAGCATAAACTACCTACTAATATGAAATGGCAATGCTACTCTTTACTTCTGAGCATCATCGAGCATGCTGTCCTTATCCTGCTTCCTACTTGTTCTATCAATGTCCCTCATATTATAAACATTTCAGCCTTTTCTGATGGGGAACAGCATTGCAGACGTGCTTCGCTGATGGGTCTGCCGCCTTAATTTGATCTTCCCATCCAATAATGTCCAGCTCATATCATTTTCTCACCTGGTTCACTTCTCTCATTTTCAAGCTGCACTGAGCATTTCTGAGTCGTGTTTTTCTCCTCTGCTCTCCGTGTGCCATTAAGCCATTTTCTACAGCAGATCACTGCCTTCAAGATGCAAAAACAGAGAGGGCAGGGGGAGATAAATCCCGTCTTCAGCCGCTGCAAGGAAAGCTATCTCGGAACACAAAGATTTGAAAATATCACGCCTATCTGTTCCCTTGTGCCGCAGGTTGCCTTTATGATAGCTGAGACGTAGACCGATTAAAGCCTCTCTTATCTCCCAAACCCTGTCAATTATTTTTTTTAGCCCATGCAATTCAGAAGCTGAGGGCTGGAAATTAGGTGTGATCTTGCTATAGCATTTTTCATTTGAGAACGTCAGCCAGATGGGCAGAAACATTTCCAACGCACACCGGACCTTGTGAAGCACAAAGGAAATGGAGGATTTGCCCATTAAAATGACACTGCTGCATAGATAAACTGTTCTGAAATCTCAGAGACGTGTGTCTTTTTACAGCATTTCCAAATTGGTGCATTTTCACATATTGTGTTTTTGTCTTATGTATTATAACTCCACATAATAATTATAGTGCCATGATTTAACATCTTTCCAATAATTCAATACACTTTCATTAATTTACTCAAAGATTGACCGATCCCTTGGAATAATTAAAATTATGTACGCTTAACCTATTTTGCACACTCAACAACTGCATGCAAAAGTAAGTCAGAGAAATCCAGTGCAATCTAGCTGGAGTGCATTAGAGTATAGTGCTTATGGCCTACAGTATATTCTACAGTTTAGCTGTGTTAAAAAGTGTAAGATTGAACTCTTAATCACATTCATAATGGCAGCTTCCCGCAGTGTTAATGAATACTTAATACATAAAACACTAATATTTATAAAAACTCGTGGAAAGGCAGTTCTAGTGGGAGACGAATGTTTGCTGGCAACATTACAAGCTTACAGGAATAGTTCAGTGATGAATCTAATTTACACATTTTTTTCACTCACGTACTTAAACAGCAAAACATGTATAGCATCCAAATGTTGGCTGCAGTTGGATTAACACTACAACTCAGTCATCCAAACAGCCCACATTGTTTCCATAAAAAAAATTACATCACCAAACTTTTCTCAAACTGTATCGAGCTTGTCATGAAGGTGGAACAGACGTGTGTGTCTGGTTAAGGACATACTATGAGATATAAAATTGAAAAGAATTGTATTGCTACCAAAGCCATTGCGCACACCACCATGACAAGTATTCACAAATTATTTGTAAATTAGAAAACTGACTGAGTCTAAAGTCACATCTAGTGGGGCTTTAATAAAGAGCTGGGTGCAGAATGAGAAAAGTTTGTTTATGGAAACAACTGGGTGATTTGGGTGACTATTAGCCACATTAGCCTTATAGCTCCATTGCTAAACTAAACAAAGACAATTTGGAAACTAAACATGGCTTGGATGTTTGAATTCCTTTGAAACAAAAAATTGTCTACATTTGATTTTTCACCAAAATGTTTCTTTAATTAGTAAACTAATTAAAACTTTTAAAACTACCACAAGTCTTGAGAACACTGCATGCAATGCACTTTTTTTTTTTTTTTTACCCAGTGATGACTCATGGATCTGGTGTGACTGTACCCATTTCAGAACCGGAGACTTTGCAAAGTATAAAATAGAATGTCTTCTTTGATTATCCATTTCAATCTTCTTTGATTATCCATATCTGTGTTGTAAATACTTATTGTCACTGGTCTATTAGCAATTCACTATCACCCACATGTTATCTTGGGTTGAGTCGCCAATCAAAGGTGGTGTTTCTGATTGGATGTGTTTGTGACAGCTCTGATCTCAAATGGACTGAGCAATAGAATAGCATAGGACTCCATTCTCCAATATATAGATCTATACTATTAGGTCTGCACCTGAAATTATAGTGTAAAATTAATTCATTATGCACTTAAACCCCTTTTCTAACAAAAAGAAATTACAGATGAGAATTGATGAAAAAATAGGAGCTAATCATCAGAAACCTGCTAAGAAACAAAATTGCTACAGTATCAGGAGGCCCCAACCCCCACAATGCTGGAAAGCTCCTATAATATTTATATTCTTAGAATATTCAAGATTTTCTCTGCTCTTTATTTGAGTACAAAAGATGTTGACAGCTTTCTACATTTGACTTTGATATTCACAGATTTGTAGGAGGCCTTCACAGTTAGTTGCAGAAGGCTTACAGTTTTATCTACAGTATATTCCCATGCAATCAAGATTTTATCTGTGCTAAAAATACAGAGTAAGTACCAGCATATGACTTGCCTCCTAATCACATATTTATATCACAGCTTTCCTCTACACTCCCATTCAGTGAATGCAGCAGCAGCTCCAGGTACCTCGAATGAAAGAAAAACTGTCCCACAAGACCAAAACACTTGAGAAACTAGAAGTAGAACATCACGACATGCGATAAATATGCGGGGGCAAAGTCATCCAGATGGTCTCAGAGAGCCGTCTGACTCTGAGCTGCTAGTCAAGGTTAAACGCTATCAGGTTGCACCTGGAAAGGTGCATCAAGGTAAGACCCTGAATCACAGCAACAAACTGAGCAAAAACAAACTTACTAGGATACTCACAGCAGGAATGACCTCGCACAGAAGTACCAGCACCCTTGTATTGCATCAGCTGCCCTGTATTGCAAAGGCCTCTGCCAAGACAGCATATCATTTCTGTCGTAAAACAAAACCTTGTGGATAAGAGCTATTTTTACCTTTAAAGTAATATTGATGTAGTGGGATTTTATTCCCAAGTTGGACCAGGAGGAAGCTCAGCTTTAATAGCATAATATCATAAATTGTAGAAACAGACCATTCACATCTATGTGTTGTCTCTATTTGCAATGGAAAACTTTCCATCCTTATGGTATGGTCAAAAAAGCATATTGTGAGATTTTGAGACAGAATTTCTCACAATAAATATTACTATATTGCCTGTCCCAAGTAATGCAACCAGGCCATATCTTTCTAATTTTAGACCCTGTCCACTCGTAGTCGGGAATTTTAGGAAATGGTGATTTTCCGTTTTCATTTTTTTTTTTAATCCAGTCCATGTGAGCACAGTTTTGAAAATATCTCTGTCCACATGTAAGAAAACGATGTCAAACGCTGTCAAAAGAATGTAAAAGCAACAGGTGGTGTGAGGTGGCTTCTTGTGGAAGCACAAGCTTGCTTTCAAAGTTGTCCCACCAACCACTGTTACTGTGACGACGTTGCCGGTGGGCACGCAGGTGTGACAGTGTCTGTGTTGAATATAGTAGCAACATTCGACGCTCAGTCTGACACCTGTGCACGTGTGTATGAGCAGTAAACATTCCTAATAACAAAGTTACAAGCAGCAGTGTCTGTGTGTGTCATCGCCGGAAATCACCTCACTCATGTAAACTAACACCATGCACAGTGACGTCAAAGCCAATAAAATCCCAATTTTGATTAAAATCTTTGTTTTTCTTGTCTAACAAAAAGACAAGTCAAGTCAAGTTTGTTTTTATAGCACTTTTTACAACTGACATTGTCACAAATCAGCTTTACAGAAACCGGGTCCAAGCCCCCAAAGAGCAAGCCAAAGGTGACAGAGGCAAGGAAAAACTCCCTAGCTGTAGAAGGAACCAAGGCTCAGAAGGGGGAACCTATCCTCCTCTGGTCGACACCGGATAGCAATAACAAAACAAGAGAAAAGAAAAGGAGAAAAAGAATAAATAAATGAATATATATAATAATAATAGTCTCAGTATAAATGGGCAGCAGCAGTTCCTTGTGTACAGGTGCCGCGATGACTTTAGATCAGTTCTTTGGCAGACAGGGTTGTTCATATGGGCTGCTCAGCAGGAGTGAGTGGGTTAAATTCCAACCAGTAAGAGGGTATCAGGATGGTTCAAGCTGGTCCAGATAAGAACACGTAAACACAAAGGCGTTTTCAAAGATCTCTGTTTTTAGTGAGCAAAGATGCCTTTTAAATGTGGATGGAAGGTCAAAACGCAAGCTAAAATACCCAGCTACATGTGGACAGGGGCTTAGCGACAACATTTTGATTAGCTAGCACTTGCTCATGCACCTTACAGAACATCCATCAACATTTACACATAAGACCAATACAAAGGTGATGAAAATATGACGTAGTTTCTCTTCATGTTAAAAGAATATATTTATTAATTTAGTAGGTGTCCATAGATGGGGAGGGATGTTCTAGCAAAGTTACCTATGTGCATCAAATTAGATTAGAAAACAAAATGCCAAGCAATGAAAGTAAAAACCCTTTATGATCACACTTGCTTCTGTTAGGTAACTGAGAACAAAATGACAATAGCATGTCCGTGCATTTTAAAGGGCAGCTGACCTTCTCATATGGGTTTCCAGTATATCGATCTGTATCGATGCATCGTCCAAAATAGAGCATAATCTGAAGTATCGATGTAACCCATAAAAATCGATGTGTGTTTATTCCACAATTAATTTTACCACATTTTACTGTGAGCAGTGTTTTGTACTGAGTAGCTGCTTTTGCGTATGACTACACTGCTGTATTTGACCTCTAATAATAAAACGTTCACATTAGAATTTGTTTGCATGTGTGAGATCATGGAAATGTAGCAGATTGGGAGGTTCCATCATAGTTCATACTGACTGTAGACTCCAGTATCAAACTGGATCATGTTACCGCAACATTAAAGGCATGAAAATGATGAACACACTCACACCCTTCTCAAGTAACACAAAAAATATGACCATGACTTTACCTCCATGAACAGGCCACTGACTTACCACCAGTCATAGATTTGACCTTCAGTTTTTACTGTATCTATAGAGACGTAAATATAATTATTTTTTTTTATTGCGTGGGAGCTGGCAGGTGAAAAAAAAAATCCTGTTGTCAGCTAGGGCAACAGGGCCATAGCCTTGACATGACAAGACTTCCCCCATTCCCAATTCTCAGTAAACATGTTGCCATGGATACCTCTGTGAGAATGGATATGATTTCTCTGTATTCTCTTTGGCCAGAAGGTGCTGATCAAAAAAAGTGTTCCACTGGGGTTTCAGCAGCTTTGGCCATCTTTCATAAAAATGATCTCCACTAATAATGCCTTACTGTGTTGGTCTAAACTGGCTCTTGTGGCTTGGTGTCATTTCCTTTGAGACGGAGGACACTGCAGGATTGCCCTTTGAGCTCTCTATTATTTATTGTTTATTCTGGCCTTAGGACTGCTGCCATTCAACCCAACCCCATATATAAAACCAATAACGGTTAAGGCATCTAAACTCTCATACCCTTTATTAAATCAATGAGATTTTCATTTTGTATTTCTAACGCACAGCGAAGACTATGGTTAACAGAATGAACTGAATACATATACTGGAACAGGCCAATTTGGTAACTTCACCCTTAGATTATGATCACCAAGGTTTATACTACGTGTAAACCCTTTAATGACTATTCTATCTAGAAAAAAATTCAATTCTACACTCTAATCATACATTAAGGCACTTCATAATGTGACAACATATGTAAATTCACATTTATTATTAAAGCAACTGCTCACAAAATAAAAGTTATGGTTTTAACTTTCTTTGAAACCCTTTAATGGCCACCCAAGAAAAAAAGCAATGAAAAAGGAATTTCTTTAGCATTTTATATTAATCTGGGACAATACCCCTTGAGCAAGATACCATCCCGCTACACTGCTCTCTAGGCACTGTTGGTAGCTGCCTGCTGCTCCACGTGTGCATGTGTGATGGGTTAAATGCAGAGGTCACATTTTATTGTGGTGCTTGTGTGTTTACAATGACAAATAGTCACTTTCACTTATAAAAATAATGTTTTATTTAAACAACTCTATAGTTTTTTACATAGAGGTCTCAGTCAAACAGCCAAGATTCCTCTTTATCATAAAGCTCTAAATATATAAACAAATTAGTAAAAATCTAATACAATTCTTGGATTATCTTAAAACTTTTCTGGGAGAACCATAAAATATCTTCCAACATGTGTTACTGCAACAGAACCACACCCAACTAGCATGCTGTTATCTGATGAGGAAGCTCACTAAAAAGGTCTAATAATGAAAGACACAATGAAATCCAGTGGATATTTTGACAAAAACTGACCTAAACCAATAGAACAGTCAGTGTTTCAGTTAGATATACCAGAACTCTGACCAGTTCTGACCAGAAACTAAAGAGTTAATAAGGACACACACACACACACACACACACACACACACACACACATATATATATATGAAGCATGTCTAAAAATGGGTGGTAAATTGTTCCAGAGCCCCTGCATAGCACCTGAAAAAGCATGATCATTCAGCCAGGGTGGAGGGACAATTAGCAGAGACTGAGGAGAGGACCTTAAGGGTTTAGAAGTAAGATATACAGAGCATATCTGCAAATAACAGTGGATGGAAATATATTTAGGTGCATAAAAACAAACAAAAGTTTATACTGAATGCTAAATTGTACTGAGAGCCAATGGAGGAAACCAAAGCAATACAATCCCTCCTCTTTGTGCCTGACAGCAGTCTATCTGCAGGTGATTGCCTGTGTTTAGAGCAGTACACATTGTGGTGATTGTAATAAAGCATCAGTAATGACTGACAACCGAATGCCGACAGATTTGTTTCTCAGTGCTTAGTATGATAGAAAGTAATGATAAAAGCCAGTAGGCCTCGTCTGTAACAGGCGACTGGGTCAAAGTCATGGTGACATTATCGAAAATGTACATTTTTCAACAAGAAAATACAGCAACAGTTAATTTATAGGTACTGTTCAACCACAGATGGTACCCTGAGGGACAACATACCACTATCAACAAACTGCCTGTGCACAAGAGCAGTCAGATGACCTTAACTCTACATCCATGAATCGTAACATCAGTGTCTTTATCTGAAGAGAAAAGCTATAAACTGAGCCTGTGTCTTACTCATGAACACCAACATGGAGGTTATCGCCCATCTGGGATGGGATTTGTAGGTGAAAGCACTGTTGCTGCTATAAAATTCCAGATTTCCAGGTAATTATAAAGAAACTGTATGTTATGAAAGGAGCAGATATGGCAAAAGACAATGAAAAGAGATGGAAGAAATGGCACAAACATTTCTAAATGTATCATGTGTACTGTCGATACTTGTACTTGATACTTGTAAACTGAATGTTTCATGACAAAGAGAACATAAAATATACTGTTTAATTGTTTAGGGCAATGTTCATAATTTTATGCAAACAGTATATAAAATTTTGACCACCCATGGTTTTTTAACAATACAGTGTAATAAGCTAGTCTTAAATGCAAAAGGAGTACTAGTTGGAAGCATGACATTAAACAGCCAGTTTGGTATGTTTCTATTACGTAATATTGTGACAATATTGAATATCATGATATAGTTAATCATGACATTCAATTTTTCGGAGGTTTGATAAGTTTAAGCCCCACCCCCAAAAAAAAGCAGAAGTGTTGCATTTTTAAAAATACTATCAAAATGACACATGCAGGTGCCACAATGGTTCCGACTGCGATGCAAAACTCATGAGAGAGTCATTCAGAAGTTAAGGATCCACAGGACCACTGTAAAATCACTGTAGGCAGAAATCTGTGTTCCAGGTGTAAGCATCACAAAGCACCTTCAATCACACTCCACCACAGCTACAGCAGGGGTACAATCAAAATCACCATGCCAAAATGGAGAAGATCTTGCTATCGTGAGAGGAAGAAAACAGACCATGTTTTGTCTCTATTTGCAATGGAAACCTGCTCTTAATATTCATGATGTGATCAAAAAAGTATATTATAATTTTATGTGACAATTTTTCACCATGAATATTAGTATATAACCTGTTCCAAGTAATGCAACCAACAGAGCAACAACTTTCTGATTTTAGTGACTTTTTTTATTAACCACCTATCAGCAAACTTTCACACAGAAGGACTAACACAAAGGTGATATAAGCAAGTAGTATCTCGTTATGTCAAGAGATGGTTAATTTCGCAGTTGTTCTAAATGTGCTCTAAATGTTCTAGATGGGAAGGGATGTTCTAGCAATGTTACCTATGTGCATTAAATTAGATTAGAAAACAAGATGCCAAGCAATCCTTGATGAAAGTGAAAATCCTTTATGATTAAGCTTGCTTCTAGCAGTCTTTGGGGTGAGTAGGAGGATACTTAATATCCAGGCTTTGATGTTTTTTAATTCAGTCTTATTAAGTTGGGGTCTATCATATGGGTTTGATGATACATACAGTTGTGTGTCATCAGCAATAAAAGCTAATGCCATGTTTACAGAATAACTGTCCCCACTGGCAGAATATATGAGAATATTATTTTTTACAAATAATAATTTACTTAGTGGACACGGTTGGTTGGTTGGTTGGTTAATTGCTTAGTTACTTGCTTGATTGGTTGCTTGGTTGAAAGCTTAAATGGTTAAATGGTTGGTTGGTTGGTTAAATGAATGATTGGTTAAATGGTTAAATGGTTGGTTGGTTAAATGGATGATTGATTAAATGGATGATTGGTTGGTTAATAGGTTAACTGGTTGATTGGTTAGCTGGTTGGAAGAATTCATTCTGTATTAAACTATGGTATAAACATTACAGCACTACTAAAATATAAGAAACCTGAATATTCCATATTCAAGTTGCAAAGGCCTTCGTGAATGCCAAATCTCTCACGTCATGCAATAAGATAGAAAATTCTCTAACTTAGGGTTAGGTATCACTTAACATCTCTCTGAATTTGAAAGTAGAAAGATTTGGGAACTCATCTGAACAAATTAGTCCACACTAACGATGCCAACTCTGGTTTGAACTTCGATTACATGCTTTGGTGCATTAATCCGCTCTTCATGTAACTTTACCTTGCAAGCACGTGTCTAGGAGTTTCTCATCCAAAGAGATTACTCTCTTTAATCCACTTCTGTGAGGTGCGTACCTCTCATTTTAAGAGCGCTTTAATCCGGCTCAGGGAACAGTCAAGTCACATACAGTAACAGTGTTTTATAGCAATCTGGCCAGCAATTTCATTGCAATTTAGCAATTTATTTTCTGGGGAAAAAATAAATCAAAATAAACACAATAAATTACAAAATTGCATATATATATATATATATATATGTAATTATCAATATGGCAGTAGTTTAAACTGTGATGATTTAGATAAAAAAGTATAGCATCTATACTCTGGCCTCCTTTATGTTATTAAAGTAATGAATTTTCAATGTGAATTATTGGATAATAAGGCAGCAATATATTTAGCTTTTTCACCCTACAACATGAAGAGCTGAGATTTTTCTGTAATTAGGGCATTAATATAAGAGGTTAGCATAGTGGATCTCACCGTCAATCTGCCAACAGTGAACTGGGCTTTGGTTCTCTGTACAGGCAGTGTAGCTGTTACACTAATGAGACTCTATCTACTGTACAAGACTCCTAAAATTACATTTTGAGACTGAAATTAAATCTCAGATCTCATACGACACATGGTTTTGTGACTCCAAGCTGAACTCAAAAGTTGGCAACCCTGTAAACATAGGATAAAACTTTCAAAATAAAATTTGCCACTGGAATATTTGTTGAATCCAGTAAATATCTCACAGCATTTTAGCAACTCTTACCCTGAGCCCCGTGATGTGTTTACTTTATAAGCTGAATAACGCTAATGAGCAGAAACAGGTTCTTCTGAGGACCTGCTTCAGTTTCTCTGATGCCACTGAAGCCAATACTGATGATCACATCATACTTTTAAGACCTTGAGTTTAGCTGTGTATCTAAGCTGCTGCAGATGTTTTATCTTTTTGACTGGATGCCACATAACTTTTCCTGCTCAACTCTGGAAAAACAATGGTCCTTCAAAAGCTGTCAGAAACTAAAAAACTCTGCGCCACTATCGATTCCAATACATATTTTGATGCGCTTATAAATCATATTATTAGTATAGCCTTTACTCTGGTCAGTGGTGGCCTAGTGGTTAGGACTTTACCTTTGAGAATTGAAGGTTGCAGGTTTAAGTCCCTGAGTCCACGTGCTTGACATGTGCACATGTGATGGGTTAAATGCAGAGGTCACATTTTGTTGTGGTGCTTGAGTGTGTTCACAATGACAAATAGTCCCTTCCACTTTAAAATATTGCTAAGCTAAGAAATGCATGATGAAATCTTTGCATGATGTAGAAACATTTTTTGCCAAACTGCCATGTCCTGCTGTCAGGGTGTTCCAGTAGGAACTTTAACAACTTTAACTAGACCAAAATGTGGCAGCTAAGGTCCTCACTAGAACCAGGAAATATGAGCATATCAGTTTTAAAATAATGAAAACTACATTGGTTTCTGGTGAAATTCCATATTGGTTACAACATTCTGCCATTGATATTAAAAAGCCCTGCATGGCATCACATTACTCTTACTATGAAACTTATCTCCTATTTAAACCTGACACACTAGGTGCTAGGTCTTTTCACCAGTTCCCAGAATTATGAAAAATACAGCAAGATAAAGAGCCTTTTTATGCAAAGATCCACAACTTTGAAATAACCAGTTTTCTTTAAGAAAAATCATGTTTAATCAGACTTTAGGTAATTAATTTTAACTACTAGATCTAGGAGTTATGAGAGATGTTGGTGATGTCAACCAACCACAATGATGGTGGAATGTGGGATGCCAGTGTTTTAGGGTACAGTTGTGTAGTGTTTGTGGTCCTGTGTTTCATGTAGCACCGTGGTCCTGGAGGAACGTTGTTTCGTTTCACCGTGTACTGTGTGAACTGGTTGAAATGATAATAAAAGCCTACTTGACTTGACTCTGATATCCATTTTAGCTAGACTAGACACTTTTTGCACTCCTTACAACTATATTGTTTGCCTTTCCTGCAATTCAAACAATATTTAAATATTTTCTGTGTTGGAACAACTGCCTACCTGTCTGGGGTACATTACTTACCTGTATTCTTGACCAGCCTAACCACCGTGGATCACTGGCATGCCCTGCCCACTCTCTTAACAAAAGCTACTACTACTCACACAGACTCCAATGGTTGTTGTTGCAAGTAATTACAGTGTCTAACTGGTCATACTACTGTTAACTACAGACCCATCTGGTCATTGGTGGTTATGTTTGTATACTTCTTTATATTTATATCTTCCTATCTGATGTTGACCAGAGGAGAATGGGTTCTCATTTTGAGCCTTAGTTCCTCCCTCCAGCTTTAGGAAGTTTTTTTCTTGCCCGTTGCCCATGGGTTACTACCCAGATTTTGCAAAATGCACTATGCACATGCATTAAATTTGATCTAACTTGAGTCTTTGACTACAATTGTGCTTTCACCACAGCCACTGATCACTAGCACTGGCATTTTATGGCAAATGGGGATGGAAAAAATTTAATTTGACCCTAGCTTATAGGTCATCAAATATTACAAATTACAATATCACAAAATTCCCCAAAAAATCTTGTCATGGCTTAAGTGTAGTTAGAATCTTGTATCATAAGGCCTCCATTGATTTAAGCTCCAGACGTTAATCATACAGAGATATTACACCTGTATGTATGTACTATAAGTATGGAAGCAGGAACTTGTGCATATGGGAGGTAAAGCAGCTTGGAGTAATAATGCCTGGTTAGGCAAAGTAAGAGAATGCACAGGATCTTTACACCCTATGCCTTTATGATCTCTTCTAATCCTCAGACAACAACAACAGTGAGCGAGAGGGAGAGTGAAAATCCCTGCTTCGCTACAGAGGGTTACAGAGAAGCCGCACGGCATCCACTTGAATCAGCGCACGCTCTAACTGAGTTATTTTTGTGCACTCGTGGCAGCGGGTGGAAAGCATTATTGTTTTGTTCTCTGTGCCCTGCAGTGGGAGATGCACATAAATGCTCCAGAGAGAGAGAGAGAGAGAGAGAGAGAGAGAGAGAGAGAGAGAAAGAGAGAGAGAGAGAGAGAGAGAGAGAGAGAGA
>JBBPDA010000021.1:17320656-17377341 GCA_037974385.1 Arnoldichthys spilopterus | reverse complement strand
TAATCTAGATTGACTAGCAGCTCTTAAACCGAGTCTGAGTTTACTGGTATAGGAAGTCTTTCTTTGTTGACTAAAAACCACCATGTAAGTCGCTCTGGACAAGAGCGTCTGCCAAATGCCGTAAATGTAAATGTAAATATATATATATGTATATATTGTATATGTATGTATGTATGTATGTATATATATATACACACACACACACACACACGCACACACACTAATTCAAGTGATTTATATTAAAAGGATGCACTGAATATCAAATAATTTTTGGGTACTTATCAGAATTTTTAGCTGATGCTGGGCTAAAATGCTTGACCTCATTTTAAAACTTATATAATTTAATAAATGTAATTATTATCAAGAAGCTTTAAGGCATTTTTTTAAATCCAGGTACACATCGTAGTTTTTTTTTGTATCCACTCCACATTCATGTGAATACAAAAAAAAATGCAGAAACGGAGAAACTGAGATTGAAATTTGCATATTTATTTCTAGAAGCTTTAAAATTTGAAAAATTAAAGCATTTTACCCCTGCATCACCTAAACACATTGATCTTCTGGAGCACAATAAATGCTGTCGCCAAACAACACTCCTGCAAACCCTATGGATAAGACATTCGCCATGTTTACTCAATGCTCGGCAGAATGACATCCTGGGGACATTTGTGTCAATTTTTGTTTTATTAGTCCTAGATCTCTTAGTGAAAGCTCCCTGAGGTCCCATTATCTTATCTCAGAAAAAAAGCCTTTGCTTCTCCTTCCAGTTTGTCCTCGGAGTGTGGACGCATTTGGGTTCAGCTTTCTCTGGGGCTTCATTGCTGCAATTGTCGCTTTCAATTAGTCCTGATCCCAGGCCTGTTGGCTCATGTCAATAAGCTTTAAAACTGCAAGAGACAATGTTGTTTCAGGGCAATAACTTCTGAAAAATAAAAGCTGTGTGGTGAGCCCTTATGTAGCTAAGTCCAAAGTGGAGGGCTGGGTACGTGAAAAACAATGGAACATGGTCTCACAGGGTAAAATAGCATAGTGTTTAAAAATGTTATTCAGACAGCCTTCAGCATAAATATGGTTGCATGTAATGATCATAGACCACAGAATTAGAAATTTTAATGAAAGAAAAAAATAATAAGCACATGAATTGTAGAGCCTGATTTGGCTGATCTGTATCATAGTACTGTATACTAATTCTAGCTCTTACATCACTAAAATACTCAACAATATAAATTATTATAAGAAGTAAAATCTTACACAAATTCTCATTGGGGAAGCACGGTGGTGCAATGGTTAGCGCTGTCGCCTCACAGCTAGAAGGTGCTGGGCTTCCATCCTCGCATCGGCCACGGATGCCTTTCTGTGCGGAGTTTTCTAGCTCTCCCCCAGGAATGGAGACTCTAAAAAAATTGCCCATAGGTGAGAGTGTGTTGGTGAATGGTTATCTGTCTATACGTTGATAGACATTTTGAGTTGCGGGGAAGCTGGAGCCAATCCCAGCTGACTGCGGGCCTAAGGCGGGGTACACTCAGGACAGGAGGCCAACCCATTGCAGGGCAACACATAGACAGACAACCATTCACACTCACATTTACGGGCAATTTAGAGAATCCAATTAACCTTCCGCAGCCTTTGGAAGCCAGTGGGAGGAAACTGGAGCACCCAAAGGAAACCCACACCAACACGGGGAGAGCTTGCAAACTCTGCACAGAAAGGCACCCGTGGCCAACTCGGGGATTGAACCCAGGACCTTCTTGCTGTGAGGTGACAGCGCCAACCACTGCCCCCACCCCCAAGCAAGGGATCCACCTGACCTCATAGCTACCAGCACAAAAGTGCCTGAGCACACTTAATCACACAACCTCAGCGTTTGTACTGTGAACATATGTATTTGAGAAACACTGAGAACGTTTATTTTAAAAATCCATTTCTGATGACACCCAAGAATGGGAACCAATGAATCACTGAAATCTATACGTTTCAATAAATTACTTGTATTCACTTCTAGCTTTGCTCATTCCCTGAAGTTGGCAGGAGCATAAAAACAGCAGAGTGTTTTCGAAATCTTTCCTTCAGGCTCAATTCAAATTGGTCCTTAGCATACTCATACTTCAGAGCCCTGGGCCCGTTGGTAAGCAGAGCATAATGGCCACGGCTGGTTTATGTTTCATTAAAACATGCAGAAGGAGGCGGACAGTGGGTGTAAATACTAGAAAGCAATTTGCAAAGCTGGCCTCATTCGCTGAGTTAAAACTGAACAAAAGTGCAAATGCTGAGAAAACTCTAGAGCTCTAAACATTACTTTTACTGCTCTTCCAACCTAAAAGCATAAAAGATGCCTATGCATGATGACATAGAAGAACATAACTCAAGTCATATTGCTCACACTCATAAACACTGTGTGAGTGTGTGTGTGTTAGAAATATGCCCAGATCTTGCACACAGGGTTATGCTAACCAGCGTCTGTAAGCACATAAGCCAGATTCTCACAACTGCTTAGAAACATTGTGCGTCATAAACTGGTCATGCTTGATTCCATCGCATAGCCTAGTGTGCTCTTACTCATGTCTTGCTGCTCGAGAAGTCCAGCTATCTGTCCTAAGTGCATTTGTGCCTTACCCAGCTCTTCATAAAGCTTTGCCTTCGTTTCTTCAAATGTTTCCTGCTGTTGCATAACTTATATGCATTTAAACCTGATCAGAACCTCATGGCTCAAGCCATTTGAAAGTGAAAGTGAGTGATTGTCATTGTGAACACAATGCCACAAACTACAGCACACAGTGCACCACAACGAAATGTAACCTCTTCATTCGGCCCATCCGCATAGGAGCAGTGGGGAGCAGTGCTTGGTCACGGTACCTTGCTTAAAGATACCTCAGTGGTAGTTATATTGGTCCAGGATTTAAACCGACGACCTTCGGGTCACAGGGGCAAGTGCCTAATCATTATACCACCACTGTGCCAAAAAAAGGATATTTTCCATACCCATAATCAAACTCGGGCCGTGTGGGTAAAAATCAGGAATTCTAACCGCTTTTTAACCTTGAATAGAAACTATTTGTAATGGGCTCATAACTATGTCTGTGAACACTGCAAACAGAGTAGTGCGCTCTTTAGATACAAAATAAGTCAGCTGTCCTATATTATGGGTTATTGCAAAGGCAGACTGAGCAGAAATACATTTCAACATGAATGGGCGGAGCTAAACTGCTGTACACTGAAGGGATGGATATACAAATTCAAAACTGTCTTTATTCGCACCTTAACCCTTTAGTGTTCTGGTCAGGAATTTGGTCTAGTGCATTTTGGTTCCCTATATCTAACTGAAACATGCACTGAACTTAAGTCAATCTGACCATTCCATTGGTTTAAGTCAGTTATGGTCAAGAAATCCACTGGATTTCGCTGCTTCTTTAATTAGTAGACCTTTACTTAGTGAGCTTCCTCACAAGGAGTTAGACAAAGGCATTCTAGCTGCATGTGGTTCTGGTGCCCTAACACATTTGAAACATTTTATGGATCTCTCACAAAAGTTGAAAAAATCCAAGAATTTTATTAGATTTTTACTCATTTATGTCTTAGAGTTTTACGATAAAAATAAATCTTGTCTGAGATTAAGGCCTATTTTTATTAAAACAATAATTGTTTAAATAAGAAAAAAAACATTATTATGCACTTTATTTTTATTCTTATTTACTTTTATTTCTTCTTATATTTAACTTTTATCCTGCACTTTATTGCTTAATTTTATTGTTTTTAAATGTTTCATCATGTACTTTTCATGCTTATTTGCCTTTTAAAGACTTAAATTTTAATGCCTATCTCTGTAAAGCACATTGAATGACCTCTGTGTATGATAATGTGCTATATAAATAAATTTACCTTGCCTTCTTGTACCGAATGTATAGAAAATACAAAAAAAAAATTTTTTTCATTGCTTTTCTCTTGATGTGGCCAATAAAGGATTAACCATCATACAAAAACTGTATGTTTTGAGGATTTGAGAGCACATTGTTAAACTTTATCAGTATTTACATACTACACCAAACTCCTGTTTCAATGATACAGGCCTTTAAGGAGCAACAGGCAGACCTTTCATGTTTTGCTGCTGCATGGCACCTTCCTGGTCCCATCGCTTGTCAAGGCACTGGAGAAAGACTTAGGCCTGACATGTACTTCTGGTTCATATACCACCTCATGATTAGCAACCATCTCACATTCACCAGCTACTACATTTCTATACAGTTCCTTTACCCTACAGTCAGGTTTTGACAGCAGATTCTGCTTTTCCATCCTTTAAGGTAAACGCCCTTGCTTTAAACTCGGAAACGCAGGAACCAAAAGACAGGTGAGGGAAGGAGACTCTTATTTGAAGTTATGTGAAATCCCCTTTGAAGGCGTCACATATAGGGTTCATGGGAGTGAGCATGCATCTCTGGTGCTGGGACTCTTGAATGAACGTCTGACCCAGTTGCAGAACGTCTAAGGTGTTGCTTGGTAACGATGCACAGTGGTCATATAGAGGAAATGGAGCCATAACCACATTCCACCGTGTTAATAATGAGTCTGAGAATCAATCCCGACATCATTAAAGCCTGCATCCTTTTGGTTTCAGACTTTCAATATGAACATCTCAGCAGGGAAAAGCTTTGACCTTGCCGTCACATAGGCCTCCACGCTCATAAAGGCTGCGGATTGCAGGATGAATGGTCTCGCACTGGAGTGGCCGGCGTTATTTCTTCATTTGTGGGTGTCTGTCGATAGTACAATCTGAATTATAATGCAAATGCAAATGTTAAAGTGAATTTCCAAACTTCACACCACATTTATAAATAGCAAGGGCATAACCATGACACTGGCATGTCACTGGTGGAGAAAGAGATGGATATTAAAGTTGGTTAATACAAAGAACGGGAAACAAATGAAGCAATTTCACCCAATATTAAACCTCACAGACTCAAATATGTGGGCTGAGAGTTAATTCAGCAAATAGCCTGAAAATAAATGGTATTCTAACTTTTTTAAACAAAGTTCATAGTAGATATTAGTGATATTCTTGTACTGAAACTGAAAGTACATTGTTGCTTGAAGAATGTGAAGAATGAAGGTTTTAAGTACAACTGCAGATGTTTTTTACAATTATTCCATTTATTATAGACATACAGCTTTTCTAGACTTCCACAATTACTTGATATTATTAACAATATGAAAATTCTGCACAAATATTTCTGATGTCAATATTTCACTTGAATTAAAAAAAAAATGCCTAACCTAGTAGGAGTTAAAGACTTACCCTAAAATGGGGGACTGTTCACCTTCACAACCACTTAACAATAAAGAACGGATTTGGCTGAAAGCTCAAAAACGAGTTAAGTTTGAGAGCATTTCCTTGAAACGAAGGAATAAATATATTCCATATGCAAATCTGACTTAGCTTTCCGCAGAAGCACCATAATACCTTCAAGCAGCTACAAAGAAAGCATGCACGTGTTGAATCTGAAGCAGCAGTCATTAAATAGCAGCTTTCCTTCCATGACACTGAAACCAACCAAACTCCAGGTACTCTCTGAGGATCTGCAGCTCACACAGAAAGCTCAGAAATGAGCTCAGTTCCCTTTTCACTATGCTACTTTACTAATACTAGTAACAATAATACTTTAATCCCTATCATTTATGGAAGTATGCATTATCTATTCTGAAAAAAAGATTTCTGCTGCTCTTCCAGTCCATCCATCCATCCATTTTCTTGCGGGGAAGCTGGAGTCAATCCCAGCTGACTGCGGGCCTAAGGTGGGGTTCATCCAGGACAGGAGGCCAACCAATCGCAGGGCAACACATAGACAGACAACCATTCATACACACATTCACACCTATGGGCAATTTAGAGTCTCCAGTCAACCCACTGCAGCCTTTGGACAGTGGGAGGAAACCGGAACACCCGGAGGAAACCCACACCAACACGGGGAGAGCTTGCAAACTCCGCACAGAAAGACACCCGTGGGATCGAACCCAGGACCTTCTTGCTGTGAGGCAACAGCGCTAGCCATTGCGGTTTTCCAGTCATAATGTTAAATATGTTTGCTATCTACGTAAAACTGATTCGTCTGTTTAAAATACCACAGTCTATAACTAAATCACACTTAAAAAAACAAAAGCTTGCCACAAAAAGCTCCTGTAGAGAATTAAAAATACCATCAGACTTGTTATTGATGCATACATATTTATTACTTTATTGCTTATTTTTTTTACCTTACCTTTTACAGCTGCTCAACGCTATGGGCAGGCTTAATTTTGCACTTAGCCCCAATGTAGTCATAAAGCCAGGATATGTTTGATGCCTAAATATAGTTTACAGTAAATCATGCAGAGTCCGAAAAAACATACCGTCATGCTGGTTGCAGTTTGAGTGTTTTTTTCAAGTAACTAATATATTTGGGAGGATGTGACTAACAACAATCTACGGTTTGCTAGCAACATCAGCTTCATAGCTCTTGCGCTACATTGATGAACTCCAATCATGTCTTAGCTGAACAGCTACATCTGGGGTAAGTGGAACACGGTCTAAATTTGACATATCACCAAACCAGTCCATTAACAAGGCTTTCTTCCTCGCTGGTAACAGTACAATACCTTGTCAAAACAGTTCAAGACATCTTAAACTTTATTTAAAAAAAAAAAAAAAAAAAAAGCTACATTCCCTACATTTAGAGCAAAAGCCAGTACAGTAATTGGTCTTGGTATTTTACCCATCTGGAGTGGTGAGCACACACCCTAAGAGCTGTGTGTATTTAGCACACTCACCCAGAGCAGGGGGCAGCCACACAGTTGCAGCCACGGGGAGTAGTTGGGGGTTGCTCAAGGGCACTTTCAGCTGTGGGTGTTTTTGTGGGTGGTACTTCAGCCAATGGCAGTTCGAACCAGTGACCCTTTGATCACAAACCCACAACTCTAACCTTTAGGCTATGGCATGGTTAATAAAGTTAACATCATATACATAAGTCTGCATTTATAACATGTATTGGAAAAAAAAAACATTTACATAGAGTTACAACAGTTATAAGCCACATTCCGGCCTGAAAATAATGGATAAAGTGTTGATTAATTTCCATGAATAAACTATCAAAATCGTTGTGCAAGCCCACCTTCTACTTCCCAGTTGGTACAACCAGTCTGTGCTTCCATCAGGAGGAAGAAGCAAAGGGAAAAGTGCTCTAAAATGAATATACAACCTGGAGAAATGTCTCGCAAAAGTGTCAAGCTAAACAAAAACTTAAAATCTCACTTAAAAATTCATACATTTAAATAAAATTTCACCGAAATTTTCACAATAAAATTTAACTTGCAGCTGCAATTATTAAACTGGGCATTGGTGGCCTAGTCAGGACCTTGCTTTTGGTCCCAGCTTGGGCACCACTGAGGCATCCTATAAGCAAGGTACCATCCCACTACACTGCTCCCTATGTGCTGTTCATAGCTCTGGATGCTCCACGTGTGGATGGGTTAAATGCAGTGGTCATGTTTCATTGTGGTGCACTTTGTGTGATGGGGTGTGTTCACAATGACAAATAGTCACTTTCACTTCATTAAATCATTAAAACCACACCCTGTCTAACCTTAACAGGGCCCAACACTATATGAGCAGTGGAGTTACACATGCGCAGTCCAGTCCAGGATCCCTGTCGTGAAACTGTCCTTTAAGACTTACTCAGGATCTTCAGGACGCTGCTGTTGCATGGCAACCAGTTGGCATGGTTGGAAGTACAAAAACGTGCTGCGGCTGCTGCGAGAAAACCTCTCGTCTGTGTTCCTCACACTCCAGAGCTTTTCTTTCAAAGACTGAACACTGACTATCTGCTTTGCACCCCTCTAGGCACGTTATAGTTCCGGGAAGCGAGACCCAAAACGGTTTGAAGTTTTGAGATGATCACTAAAGCTGTGCCCACACGTTGTTCTCCTCTGCTGGACAGTTTTCACACATCCTGAAAAGACAAATACAGGCAGCACACAGCTTCAATCTGAGTAAAAAGAAAAGGCTTCTGGTCTAAAGCTTCGAGACTTGAGAAAGTCAACCTTAAACATGAAAAACCCAGTATTACAGCCTCTCTGGAAGAGACAGCTAGAGAAACCTCTACGCCTTAGTCACCCCAAAGAAACGGACTGATTCAGTTTTAGCTTTAGTGAAGCAGTCAGTAGGGAATGCACCGATCCAACATGGGTATCAGATATTGGTTCGATACTGGCTCAAACAGCCGGACTGGGTATCGGTAACAATGGGCTCATCCATGGGGCCAATCTATTC
This sequence comes from Arnoldichthys spilopterus, assembly GCA_037974385.1. Lineage (NCBI taxonomy): Eukaryota > Metazoa > Chordata > Actinopteri > Characiformes > Lepidarchidae > Arnoldichthys > Arnoldichthys spilopterus. The sequence continues at coordinate 17,369,048 of JBBPDA010000021.1, read as the reverse complement.
AATTTCAATTCTGTTATTCTGATTGTGCTAATGTCTCTAGTCAATTTTTAAGGTTTTTTTTGTTACTTTCTGTATTTGCACCTGTACATCTAAGCACAATGTCCGTGTACAGTGTGGACCCTGAGCCTTGTCATCTTTCTGTATATGGTTGAGATAAACGTTCACTCTGTCTTAATTTTCACCAAGCTGCTGAAGGATGCTTATTGCTTAAATGATAAATAATTCAGTTAATAGTTACATACATACATGTTGCACGTTTTCTTTAATTTTTCTTTTTTTTTTTTTTACAAAATTAGGAAAGCATTGTTTAAGTCATGCCTGATGTTGCCTTACACAACGCAGTCTCTTCCACAGTGAGACATACAGCTTATTAATTAAACACTGGTATCGGATCTGCACTCAGCATCACCCCATACCCAGAGCCTGGGTATCAGGAGTGAAACAGATCTGTGCATCCCTAGCAGCCAGTATTACAAACCACTATATTAGGGTGTGTTTTTCATGTCAGCTGTATGACAGATCCTCTTCTCGCTGAGCAATAAATCACAGGAAGCTCGTTTAACAAAGAAACTTCTCCCTTCTCTAAAGATAAAGCACCTTGCCGGAGACCTATGTTATTTTAAGCAGCAGGCTGTCACCTCCATAACTATCCATTTCTCTCCAGAAAGTACAAACGTGGACTTGTGGCATCGACCTGCTTCATCCTGGTGCTAGACACGTGTTAACAGGGCTCCGCTGGGTGGGGTGGGAATCGACATGGATATGGAAAACAGAAAGAAAAAGGCGACGAAACGGCGTGTTTGTCGCCCGTGTTTTTCTTAGATCAAATAAATAAACAAATAAGAATAAAAGCAAAAACAAATTCAAGCGCTGGAGAGAGATTGAGTCCGTTTCACATAGTGAAGTTACCGTTCTGTCCTCCACTTCCCACCGTTTGTCAACATTGCGACCGTTCGCTCACCTCGCAGGTAGAACTCGCTCAGCGGCACATTCGACACTTTCGAGCGCTTTAAACAAGTTCCCGACCCACGACGAGCCGCCGAATAAGTGCACAGCAGACCGCGCTTAGCACAATTGTTAAAATACTTCTGTAACGGACATCCACGGGAAAACAAAACGGTTGGAAAGGACAAGTGCCGCTCACAGCTGAGTGAAAATAACTGTGAGCGGTTTCTCGCTGTCCCCAGACCAGCTTCCTTCCACAGCGTCCAGACACCAACAGAGCGCAAAACCGAGGGAAAAGTCTCACTTACCGATGAGAGAACGGTGCCCTGTCGTTGGCGAGGTGCTCGCTTCGCGTGATCAGAGATTGTGAGCTGGTAGAAAGTCACAGAGAGGAAAAAGAGCATGAAGAGGGCGCAGCCGGGCACAAGGCGCTGCAAATCCACTGACGGCAGGACGAGCAAGCGAGGCGTCAACAGTGAGTAGCACGCCGTTCACTGACTCTCAGCCTCCACGTCCCCTTCTGTCTTCCCCCCTCCCCTCTCTTTCTATTTTTTTTCTCTCCCACTGTAGCAGTGCCTTCACCTGTCCCCCCACCGCCTTTTTACGCGACCCCTGTTCTCCCTGTCATAGCAGGAGGTAGCGCTAAACTGAGAGAGCCCGTCCGTTCTGTCAGCTCCCCACTCCTCTCCTCCAGTGTTCGCTCTCTCTCGCGCACACACACTCTTTCTCTCTCTCTCTCTCTTTCTCGCTCGCGCTCTCTCTCTCTCCTCCCTCACTGCGGCGTGCGCTGCTCTCGCGCCACTCCGTGAGCTCGGCGAGGCGGCTCCCCGCTCCAGCAGGCAGGTGCCATCACCTCAGCCACGCGGCGCGCGCACGCGCGCGTCCCGCTCGCCGTTACAAGTTCTCGCGCAAGTGATCCGGAACAGAGAATAACAGAGAAAATCCCTGAACCGACACTGCTGTAGCCGTCTTATCCATTTATCCGTTCACCCATTTATTTATTCCTTCCTTCATTCTAAATTAATTTAGCCACAATATTCATCCATTCATAATATTTGTCAAATTATTATTTATTAATTTATTCCTCTGTTCTAAATTCATCGTCATCCTTTCATAGAATTCATTCATTAATTTGTTCTAAAATGATTCACTTTATTTAACTTAATTTTACAAGATGAATTCATTCATTCATTCATTCATCCAGCCATCCATCCATCCATCCATCCATCCAACCATCCATCCATCCATCCATCCATGTTTCAAATTACTTAGGTTTCCATTTTTCTGGAGACCTTTATGACAAGGCTCCACCCCTCTCAGCCCTTTCTATATATATTCTATTTATTCTATACATTTCATCCACCCTTCCAAAAAAAACCTTTGATTATCAAACCCCCACCCCACACTCCTGGGTTGGCCTCCTGTCCTAGATGAACCCTGGCTTGGGCCCATAGTCAGCTGGGAACAGCTACAGCTCCCCTGTGACACTACATGGATAATCATTTTGGAGAATGCATGAATGAACGAATGAACGGCACTGTGATGCAATGGTTAGCCCTGTCACCTCACAGTGAGAAGGACATGGGTTCTATCCCAGAGTCAACCTCAGGTGCCTGCTTTCTGTGTATAGTTTGCGTGGGTTACCTCCAGGTGCTTGGGTTTCCTCCCACAGTCTAAAGGCTTGCGATTTAGGTTGATTGGATACACTAAATTGCCTATAGTTGTGTGTTGCCCTGTGATAGACTGGCCTCCTGTCCTGGGTCTTGGGCCCATAGTCAGCTTGGGCTGGCCTGAAATGGATAAACAGTTTGGATAATGAATTCAACTATTAATCCATTCCTTATAACGGAAAAGGCCAGCACCTGACCCCCTAGTCCTCCTCAGGTGCTATGACTGTGGCTGCCCATTGTGTGTGTGCTCACTGCATTGGAAGTGAAAATGCAGGGAATAATTTCCCCTCAGAGATTAATAAAAGATAATTATAAAAAATAATAAAAAATATTCACACATAAGGCAGAAAGTGTTCTAAAATTATACAGAAAAAAAAAATTGTGATAAAAGGATTCAGTGGCATTTAAGCTATAGAACGCAGCAGCTGAGGAGAGTTCTCCGTATAAGGATAAGAGGTGAGAAAAATAGCAGTGGAGAGAAAATGTGCACTTATCTCTATAGCCTACTGCAGCCGCCAACGTGCCGTCCCAACAACTCTCGGTCAGCCTCGTTTCTTGGTCAGCTGAAATGGCTATAACTGATATTTTCTCCTTGTCTGATGCAGCCTGTCTCCTGCTCTTAATGCAGTAATTCAGGCCGCTCTGTTTATCCAGCAACGACTCCCTCTTCCTGTCACGGCCTTCTCTTTCCCACCGGCACGGAATTATACTCACTCACAAAGTCACAGGCAGGCGCCTGCGGGGGGTCAATCTGCACATCAGCGAGCGTTTGTCCTTCATCTGACGCGGGCATTCCTCCCTGAAACAAAAGCACCACTTCTCATCGAGCTTTAATTGGCGAGGACACACGTAACTCAGTGCGAGTGCCTAGAGTGACCTGTGCCAGAGAAAATATGACTGGCTGTACTTTGTGTGTTCTTCATGCTGCGTTGCGTCTGACCCAGACGGACGGAGCCTGACTCTGTACGCCACCGGCTTCCATGACATCAATGTCAGCATGGGTTTTTGCCTTTGTGACATTAAATCATCAAGCTCTCAGCACCCTGTCCTTTGCACTCACTCTCCTGATGCTCCATTACTCAATACAACAAGTCTGCTTCTATAATCCCTCTGTGACAAGAGTGAGAGGGGTCAGCAATAGATCACCATTTGCATGGAGCACTGAAGTCTTTTCTGGGGTTAGGCACTGCTGTAGTGGAGCATATGTGCAGGTATATGGCTAAAGAGACTGATTTAGCATATACATGTATAGGCATAACCAGAGATAATTATGTTTGAGAGTGTTTTGTGCCTGATTTGACCATAAGAGCAATTCATGCAGTCCTGAGCTGTACAGTCCATGGCAGTTTAATGCTACTGATAATGAATTGTATGAAAACAAAGTCAAAAGTTAAGGAAAAATACTTTCTTGATTATGCTGATTTCTGCTGGCATGAAAGAATGAATGAAAGTGATTCTTTTGTCATTGTGAACACACTCAAGCACCACAATGAAATGTGACCTCTGCATTTAACCCATCACACGTGCACACGTTTAGCAGCGGGCAGCTACCAACAGCGCCGGGGAGCAGTGTAGCAGGACGGTACCTTGCTCAAGGGAACCTCAGTAGTGCCCGGGCCGGCACTACACAGCATTACTGTAGTATTTTAGCGCCACACTAACGTCATTGCACATAAACATTTCTCGTTCCAGATCATGGATTAAAAACCATAATCTGAAGTTTTTTTAAGACATTCCATTTTTTATCTAAAGTTCATAACAGATATAGTAACATCTATTTCGACTTTCTAGAGTGATTCCTTCACTAAAATGTCCTGGCGTAGAGCTGCAGCTGTTTACCATGTGACAGAATCCCACAGGTTAGGTTTTCATTCAGCCTAAATTTCAGAAAGTCAGATATTTTCTTTGGTTTTATTGTTTTAGTGTATGGCATATTCTAGTGGAATAAACTTGTCTTGCACTAACATGCCTTAACTTAAGAGTAGTACTGCAGTGTTGCGCAAGCTATATATATATTATATATATTTTATTGAAATGTGTGTGTATATATATCCAAAATCAGCATGATTATATATATATATATATATATATATATATATATATATATACATATTACAAAACAAAGTGAAAAATTAGCAAAAAAATATCCTTTTGATTTCTGCTAGCATCTACATAAGGTTACTGTAGTATTTTTGCACCAAGCTAATGGCATTGCACATTAAAATTAATCATTAGACCTACTGTGAAGGACTAGAAGGCCCTTATGGGCCTCATCAGGTATGATGTAATGTTTCCTATTTATATGCTTTCATAAGACTTTTAGCTCAGATGTAGTTGAAGAGTGTAAAAAATGGTGTGTGTTCACACATGTTGGACTAAGGGCTCCTAAGCAGGCACAGAACACTTGCAGAGGACCACCAATGGAGCCATTTGTTCTTTAGTTTTATAGTAATCACTCACTATAGCATATGTTAATACAAATTAAATCTGGACAGATTAACCTAACATAAGGAAGAAGTATGTTAAAATAATTACCATAAATAGTGTTTTGTCCATTTTGACAGTGTACAGGTAGATCCAGTAGTCCTTTAAGTTACATTAAGGGTCACTATTTTTTGCAGCAGAATGCGTGGGATAATGAATTCACCAATATTATGTACAGGATATATATGTATTTTATACAGTGATAAGCTAGTGATTTTTTTGGCTCATTTGTCAAAAAAAGTTGTTGGAGTTGAATGTGTTCTTTATCTTAAATCCCTGGACATAGAATATATTTGAGCTTTAGTGAGTCAGACCAATTTCCACTGGCTTGCACATTCCTGATCTAATTTCCATAAAGCTTTCCATTGCCATTTGTAGTCCTATTTATTCATTAGCCATATTGATCTCTGCTGGCACGCCCTCTCTTGCTCATTCAGGCGGTCGGCTCTCAGATGAATGCGTCTCTCCATCTCCCGAAAGGCACTGGATGACCCCCCGAGTTCAAGCAGATTAACCAGCACATTGTTTTCAAAGGGAAGCCGGTGACTATACGCATTATTACTTTTGAGTATTTCACACTTGACTGATTATGTGCTTCAATTCCAGCCCAGTACTGGGGAGGCTCACACTGCGCTGCTGAACTCTACCAGGCAAAATCACTGCTCAGCCTCTGGGGGAGCTATTATCCTGTAATTGAGCAGAGACATATTGGGATATCTCTGCTGTTGTGCAGCAGGGTGGATTCAAGTAAAGTCTATGTCCATATTTGAAATTTTACACATCCATTGCCAGTCAAACCACATGGCTTAGACAAGTGAGTGACTATGAATTATTTTTATTGTATTACATTTAGTCTTTTGATCATTTTCAGGAGGGTTATGGTAACCTCTGCAGGGGCAGAACCGGTCTGCATCCTGTAAGTAGTTACTCTTGGACACGCCCTCTCCCAGGTGGCACAGGTGGCACAGATGAGCAGGTCTATCATCTTGATAGAGGAGGAAATCAGCAATCGAAGTGTCTTGAACTGTTGTTTCGTGTTACTGGGCGATCCTACGCTGTCTTTGATATCAGACCTTAGCTTGTTTTTGTATTTGTGCATTGTGGATTTACCTTGACATTCCTGTTTGCACCCGTTGACCTTGGATTGTGTTTTCAACTATTTCAATTCAATTATTTCCTGCTGATGCTTTGCCCTGTTTTGACCTTCTCCTGTTTTGTGGATTTTTGTCTTTGGTCATTAAACCATTTAACTTGCAATTGTATCCAGCCTCTTCCTTAAAGATTTACAGTCATATTGTATGTTAACGTGCATGCAAATAGATTCTGTTAGATATTCCGAAATTATAGATAGCAGAAGGTTCTGTTTATTTTTTCCCCTTAATGATCAGAAGGTCATTTTTTCACTTTTTAACAAGGGGGAAGCACCTCCCCTGCTGCTCCCATTGCCAATCAATATACGATATGATGTCAGGTTTACAAGGGGGATACATTTGGAAGTGAACTTTAGTTGTTGGATTTGATAGGACATGCTGATTTGCATGCTTTTGTTTGGTTTCACTTTGGTTCTTTGGTTGTTTTACTTGTTTATTTTTGCATTTTGAATGGAGTTCCCCACAAGAAAAAAGAAAAATGTTGTAACATGCCAGTTGTGTGCACTAAATAAATCTAACTGCTGCAGAACTAGACCTTGGAGTCATGGAAGAAGGTCACCAAGGTCCATGAGTTGTCTTGTCTTCTACACCATGTGGATGTCTAGGTATGTGTGCACTGTTTACCTGTGAAAGTAATGGCATCAGGGTGCCCTATGGAAAGAAGGCAAGCCAGTGGAGGGAGTGTGATGCTCTGGGCAGTGTTTTGCTTGGAACCCTTGGGAGTTAATATAGGTAGACATCAATGTGACATGTGCAACCTACCTAAACATTGTTGGTAACAAAGTGAACCCCTTCTTGGCAATGATATTACCTGATGGCAACAGGGTAATAGGATAAAAAAAAAAAAAAAACTGCAACACTGTTGTTCAGGAATTGTTTCAGGAGCATGATGCAAAGTTCATGGTGTATTCCTGGCCTCCAGATTCCCCAGATCTCAATCCAACTGAGCATCTGATGGTTGCAACAGCAAGTTGGATCCATGGAGGCTCCACCAGCTTATAGGATTTAAAGGATCTGCTGATAATGTATTGGTGCCAGATACCACAGCACACTCTCAGAGGTGTCCATGCTTTGGCAGATTGGAGCCGTTTTGGTAAGGTGAAAGGATGGAGATAGGATGATTCCAAGGGTTCAGCACTGCCAGGGAAGCTTAAAAGATCTTAAAAAGACGTAAAACTACACTGACACCAAAACCTAACCTTAATCTCAGTAAACAAAAGACAATATTTCTGCTCTTTCAGTTTTTACCAAAAAAGTTGAATTTGTGGAGAGAACGGCTTTGTTCCTTATGAGGACCAGCAAAATGTCCCCACTTCTACAGATTTCCCTGTGTTCCTATCATTATGAGGACATTTGGTCTTCACAAAGAGTTAATTACATGCACACAGACACACAAAATTATATTGTTATATTATATATTATATTATAGAGCCATGTTTTATTCTACTAATTATATTATACTTTAAGCAAGTCTACATGGAGCTTGGCTGTAGACATCAATAAAAGATCTCAGCAGCTACTTTAAATAAGATTAGCTATGCTTATGAATGAATGAGACCTGTTCAACAGATCTTAAAAGGCATTTAACCTCCCATGGCCAACAGAAAGAAGAAGCTAACTGTAAAACCTGCCCACAGAGAAAACTGATTTGTCCCCTTAGCACAAAGAGTGACCAATCAGGAGGATCTCCGCTACTCGCTCAATTTAAACAAATCAACTTTTGGGAAATTGTATATATCTCCCGCTATCAATAGGCAGGAGACTACTGGAACCTCCAGGAGAGGTGAGGTGTCTATATTAACATTGGGGGCTATGTATGTTAAAATATTAAATGCTTAATATTTCAAAATTGAAAAATGTAATTTGCAATGCTCAGATTACAAACTAAAGTAAACTACTGTTTCTGTTATACATGACCACTCACACAATTTCAGTAAGCCAGCAGCTTAACAGTTGGCAAGTTAAAGTCACACAGTTGGCTACAACAAGCCACAGAAGCAACACACCATGTTTCTCAAGTAAAGCTTATAGCCAGGCAGAGCAATTATTCACAACACACTTGTAATCAATACAGTATGTTCACATTTCTCAAAATAATGTGTATTTAGCTCACTGTGGCTAACCTAGCCAAGAGCGAGTGCATTCTGGCTGAATAATCCACAGCTTCCTCAATAAGACAACTCCATCTTTCAGTTTTTAATTCCCACACTCCAGTCCATGAAGATGTATCTCATCTTTGTGCCTACAGTAAGTACACTTGGTCCTGAGGCAGTGCAAGCAGTAGCATCATGGAGAAAAATCACCACAGCTCTTCTCTTAAATATCAGCTACATATCTCATTTTTCCCACATCGTACCTAAGTATCCAGGCAGCAAGAGAGCCTCCATTCTCATCATTAATTAAACACAGCACAGCATCCCAGTCAGGCTCCTCTCAAGCTTCAGGTCCTCCAGTGTTTTTTAAGTCCCGTGGCAGCCTTAGGCCTGTTTATTGCCCTAGGCGAAATTCTACTTGTAGCCTCCAACTGCCATTCCCAAAAACAAGATCATTGTTATTAGACAAGATACAGATGACATGTTATCATGATTACATATTTGGCAGTTCCCAGATATTCATAACTTCTCTTTTTGGCCTGAATGTTTTAAAAGAGACTGGATGAGGCTTGTGTTTACCTCATTTCATTGCCTTATGGACAATAACTAATAAGCAGCAGCATGTAATGATGGAATGGTGGGTGCACAAAAACACCACATGACTTTGGTAGTGCCTTCTGCAATCTGCTCCCCTAGGCAATTGTTGGTGTTGCCTACACTTTTAAAGGACCCATATCTTTAATTTTTTAATGTAAACACTGTTAAAGTTTCAAAATGTACCATATACTTCTTAGTATATTTGGTCCATACAAAACATCTAGCTTTCCCTCCCCACATGCAAGGGTGGCCCGTGGCATAGGTGATATAGGTGGTTGCCTAGGGTGCAAAATGCCTGGGGGGTGACGATAATGTATTTATTTTTTGTTCCCCGTAAGCACGACTAGAGGCAGTTCAACACATGATCGCTGTTTTCCCACCTACTTTCAGATAAGGCCCATCCCCTGTGCAAGGATTGGCTGATGTTCAGACTCGGAAGCAGCTCACCGAAAGCCGATTAGTAAGCTGCTTGTAAAATATGAATTACTATCCAATCCATGCGCAGTTAAGAGGGACAGTGGTAACCAATCCTAGTATAGGAGGCGGGATTTGTCATATTAAGTATAGGAAAACACTCCTTAGGAACTTCGGGTCATTAAAAATAGGAGCTTTGGAGAAAGACTAGTCATCATCCTCCGTCAACATTCCGTATAGTATCCATCAGTTTAGAAAGTTTAGCTCCTCCCATTCACAATATAATTACAAAGGATGTTTTAGCTTTGAGTCATTTTTGAATAAGGCAAAATACACTATGTTTACATATTAGTCACAGTGATAAAACACCCTGTTTGAATGCAGTGGAAATAGAGAGAATGGAAATGGTCATGAAAAAAATGAAATATGAAATATGGGGCTTTTATCTTCCACTGTGTGGTTGTTCTTTAGGCATCTTTACTGATGCTTTTTTTGTTTGCATCTTGAAAGAGCAAAACTCTGCACAGGTTTCACCTGAATGCAGGTGAAACCAAGCATGTGCTGAATGTGTTTTGCAGCTTTTGTGTTGTGACCTTTTGAGGAGGAATGGCATTCAGACATGCAGTGTTTTTTAAACAATTTTTTTATGCAATGTTCATGAGCAGTACTAAAGGTGAGTTCAACTAATTTTTCACTAATATACTAGTCATTGAGAAATAGTCATTCATATTGTTTTAATTGTCTGTAGTGAGTAAATTGGAGCTATTTTACTTTTCAAAAGTGACTAATGAATCAACATGAATCTTATGAGCTTTTATGCAGCTTTCCACTATGAATAGCTTGGCTTTTAAAAATATATATTGAACACACCATCCTGTTTCCTGTTGGGACCTCTGCATTTAACCCATCACACATGGAGCAGCAGTCAGCTATCAACAGCATCTGGGGAGCAATGTAATGTAGAACGGTACCTTGCTCAAGGGAACCTCAGTGGTGCCAGGACTTGAACCTGTGACCTTCGGTTCACAAGAGCAATGTCCTAATCACTAGGCCACCACTGCCCAAACGTTGAGACACTGTAAAATGTAAGTAAAAGCAGAATATAATGATTTTATGTAAACTCACTTTTCATTGAAAAATGTTGAAAATGAGAAATAGTATCATGTTATAAAAAATAAATGCTCATTTTTAATTTGATGTCAGTAAAGCTGTTAAAAAAGACGGGGAAAACAAAAGACTGGAAAAGTTGTGTAATGCTAAAAAACATCCCTGGTGGAACATCTCACAAGTAATTGGGTTATTTGGCAACAGTTCCATAACCTGTTGTAACTGCCCAGAGACAGTTTCTCAAAAGTAAAAATGTGGTATGGTCTTAAAAGCCATTGTGGGCAAAGAGTCCAACAATTTAATAATAACGTACTGCCACCAAAATCATCATCTATGACACATGGTACCACTGTGGAGCAGTGGTGGCTTAGTGGGTAGGACCTTGCCCGTGAAGGTCACAAATTTAAGACTTGAACCGGGTAGCTCTGAGGTAGCCCTGAAGTCCCCTACACTGCTCCCCGGGCACTTTCTATAGCTGCCCGCCCCTCCACATGTGCACGGTATAAATGGGCCACATGTCATTGTGGTTGTGTAATTGAGTATGTTCACAATGACATAAAAAAATCACATTGCCTTTAAAACAATTAAGATTCAAAGAATTGTCTGGCCGAAAACCAATACCAGATGGTTGTGATCTCTGGATCCTCAGGTGGCACTGCATTTAAAACATATATGATTCTGTGGAAATCATTGCATGGGCTCAGGAACACTTCAGAAAACCATTGTCTGTGAATACAGTACATCACCACATCTACAAATGCAAAAGCAAAATGTTCTACCGTCCAAAGAAAAAACCATATATGAATATTGTCCATAACTGCCACCACCCTCTCTGGGCACAAGGTCATTTAAGCAAAAGAACTGTTCTGTGTTGCTTGTTTATCAGGACATAGTTCTAAAGCAGGCATCCATGATGGTATGGCATTAGTGCACATTGCATGGGAAGATTACACATCATTAATGCTGAATGTTATATACAGGTTGAGCCACATATGCTGCCATGCAGAAAACATCTTGATTATTTAAACAAGACAATACCAAACAGCACTCACATGTATTACAATAGCATGACTTCATAGTAGGAGTAGGAGTCCAAGAGCTAAATTTGCCTGTCTGCTGTCCTGACCAGTCACCTATTGAAAACATTTACTGCATCATGAAATGCAAAATACAAAGTGTAATGATTGGGGTTTTGCAGCAAGTTCTAAGTTTTTAAACATTTATTTTGAAAAAAACAAGCAAACACTAAGACTGAGGTATTGCAAAACAAAGACTACAAAAAACAAACATGAACAAAACTAGAGCCCGGGTAACATACAACTAGAGACCGGGTAGGTACAACAGATAACCGACAGGGCTAGACAAAACACAAGAGACTAAATACTTATACAAAACAAGAAACACCTGAAACAAGGGGAGACCGGAAACACGAAACAGGTGACAATGGGCATAGACATAGACAGGGCTAGGACATAAGAACAAACACAAGACATGAGGACAGGGAGCACATGGGAAACCAAAACAAACAATGAACATGGCACGACCAGACCAGACACAAAGGAGAACCTGAAAGCTGAAATCCTATGTTCAAAAAGATTTTCAATCCTTTCAAAACTTAAGCAACTGCTCTCCTCAGTTCCCAAAAATTTAAAGTGCTGTTAAATATTTTACAATTTCAGCATTTGCTATGTCATCTTTTTTTAAAAAATTTTAAAAATCATGCAGTGACTGGTGAAAAGTTGCCAGGTTTGTGTTTGGGAGGTATTTGCAAAGTAAAACAGATGAACTGATTTATTTCTCAGTGAAACTACATTTGGACCTACTAAAACATAACCAAGACTTTCACTCACACTGCATGGAACCAAAGCCATGAACAGGGACTCCAACAGCATATACAACAGATGCCACCCAAGAGACAAGGGCAAACACAGGGGTATAAATACACAAAACAAGATGGCCGACACATGGGAGAGGGAGGAGCACAGACACAAGGCACAGCTGATAAGACTAGGCAGAGGCGGGGCTACAGAGCATGTGTCAGACAAACACAAAAACAAGACCACATGGCAAACAAAAACAAAAACAAGGGAGACATGAATCTGAACATGGAATAGAGACATGACTACACAGACAGGAAAATATCTAAAAAGAAATTAAAGAAACAGATGCCCATATCATGGGCCTAACCTGACAATTATTCTGGAGAATTTTTAAAAATCTCACAAAAAAAGAACTGTTTCAGTCTACCCACTTTTAGGGCGAAATTCAACCCAGTCAGTCAGAACAGAGCTCAGTAATCTTCAGTTCACAAACAATTCAAAAGTGCAATTAAAAGTAAAGCTTAAGTAACACACGCATCTGTCCCAACTATTTTTTTCCCTAAATTTGCTTATATTAAAAAAAAAAACTTCTCAAAGTTGGTCATTGAAAACATTGGAAATGTTTATTTGTACTTTTGTGAGATTAAACAAATCACAGACTCTTGTTTTGAACTGAATTTACAAAATGTCTTAACTTGGCTTAAAATAAAGTTCATGTATGTTCAGAAATGTAATCCTCATCTTGGCATTTGATCCCCTAGGTCTTAGTTCTTAATCAAAAGAGGTCTTCCTGCTGTTGTGAGTTGTGGACTTCATCTAGGCCCCACAACGTAAAGCAGTGGCTCAAAATGATTTAGAATATCTTTCTCTTTGAAAGGCTTACTTATCTACAGAACAAAAGGCTTTACAAAGCACGGGACTTGTTCTCGGATTACATAAAGCCTGCTTCAGGAGTCTACTACAATGCTGAACCAGAATAACGTGTGTTGAAGAGTACTGCCTCACTGCATGTTTTTGAACTTTGTTTATTTTTAACACTCTTTATGATGTATTGTGTATGCTGGATTTGCCTCATAACTGGACAACACGGGGTAAAAAATAGTGCAACACTGTCAGCAACAAAAGATAACTCTGCTTTACAACAGCCTGAGAACTGTGATACATATTCTTCATCCACTAACGTTCACTTCCATAGTGTTCTTCTTACTGGTCATGAGTGGTGAATTTCTATGTTATGGAATATTAATGAGATATTATTTTGGCTGTGGATCATTCTTAGTACTAAAGTTTTAGTTAGTGATTATGAACACACTCAACCACCACAATGAAATGTGACCTCTGCATTTAACCCATCGCACATGCACACATGGAGCAGCGGGCAGCTATCAACAGCGCCCGGGGAGCAGTGTAACAGGATATTGCCTTGCTCAAGGGTACCGCAGTGGCAAGGACCTAACCATTAGGCTTCACACTTCACCCTGCCTTCACAGATGTAAAGCAAGAGACATGGTAGGGGCATGTGGTAGTAGTATGTTTAATGCTGTTATGGTGGTGGTTTTTTTTTTTGCATGGTTGAGTGCAAATATATACTGTGCAGTGCTGCAGCACAAAATAGTTTGACCAGAGTGATAGCTTTTTTGGGGAAGGTTTGTGGGGTAGGGGAAATTGTCACAAAACTAAACGAAATTGTCACTACCACATCTTATGTAGTAATGCAGGCAAATCTCTGCATTTCTGCATAACCACAAACGTTGGAATCTGTATCAGTTCTTCATTTTCAGACATTACAGTGCATGGTAGGGATAGACTGATGTGGGATTTGTCAAGGCTCGATATATATTTATCATGTGCCGATTCCAATACTATACAGAAACGAAAAATTATTATTTTTTAATTAGCAAAAAAAAATGTGAGTTTTAAAATGTAATGTTGTTTTACATAATATTTATTTTATATAACTAGGGTTAGGGTTAGGGTTAACTATTTTAAATAACTTTATAAATAAAATGTATTACTTACTGTCTAGGGTGCATTCTGGCAAACCATGTGTTACCGTACATTACCAAATTCAGTCACAGCAATTCGAATGTGACCCTGAAAACGTACTGCAGTGAAACAGGCATGACTGCACGTGTGTGAAAATAGTACATGTTTGACCCACTTGATGAGTTCATATGATTCACTGTAGGCAACCCTGTCACATCTAATCCAGTTACACTTAACAGGTGCCCAGGAATAGGAGGAAATCTGTGAAAGCAAGATAACCTTCTATTAAAGTTATAGTACAGTACAACTGTGAGCTGGAACATGCAATATAAACTTGCTTCTTACAAAAATAAGCCACACCCCAAAACAATCATTATAATTAACCCTAATAATCCTTATGCTACGTCTGTACACTTGTACTAACTGTGGCCATATACTATATTATTGTATATGTATATACATATGTGCATGTTTTACCATTATACCATTTTCAGCCTCTCTTTTTCTCTGCACTATTTTGCCTAGTGTGGTAAGTGATCTCTGTTCTGATTGGTTGTTTAGCATTATTAAAAAAAATAGTCAGTGCCAAATCGCTCAAATACTTCTTATAACTTTAACACAAGTAAGAAGAGCTAAAGTGGCATAGGCTGAGTAGGCAGGTGTATGTACATGTGTTGATTTTGCATTCAGTGTTTCTTTATAGGTTATTTTAGTTTGGTCTTTTTGTGCATCCCTTGCTGGACAAGCCATGTGCTATAGCATCCAATCATTTCAACAGCCTAAAATCTGGATTGTGATTGGATGCTACAGGCATTCATTCATTTATATTCATATATGTATGTTTATATAAAAATACTGAGTTCAATGACTAACTTTAGGGGGTAGAGTTGCTTCACATTTTGCATTTTAAATAAAAATTTCGCTAATGCCCACTACTCAGCAGCATGACAGTGTAATTTTAAAACGTGCATATGTTTTATAACCCCCTCAGCACCTTTAGCTTTGCATGGTCATTTTTGTGTCCAGAAGCAAGCCAGAAGCAATTAAATGCCAGCATCAGGGGACCAATACATCACTTTCCTATTTAGAATGAGTGGAGTTTTACCTTGCACCATGTAATTAGCTACAAATCACAATCTTAGTGTTTTCCCCACACACTAAACTCCACTTACAATCTCATCAGTTCTTCATTTGAGATACAGAGTAGATGTGCTGTAATCAAGACTCTCATTTGTTTCTGTTCCTTGATTATGACTAGAGAAATAAACAATCAGAAAGGAAGCCTAAAGAGGATTCTAGTCAGTTTAATTTGTGCATATACTGGCCAACTTTTTCCCATTCCAAAATAAATCAGAAGAATTTGGATTTGTGAAGAACATGACCAAAGAGAATCCATTTTGTTTGTTTGTTTGTTTCCCCAAATTATGTTTTAAGCAAGCCAAAAAAAACACATTTAGCCAACACACGATGCGAACACCATTAGCATTTCCTAAATTCAGTGAAGAACCCTTAGGGCCCTCGAGGCCTTCAAAGAAGGCCATGTAATTTCAGGTAACTAAAATACATCTTATTATTGAGATGTGTTTATTTATTTCAATATGTATTATTTATAGATACTATTCATTTACATAAATATCTTAAAATCCCCAATAAAAATTCATTACTAAAGTTTCTTTCCTCCAGTGATATCTGGAGTATATGGATATAGCCAAACTATCCCTTCCATTATTGGGAGGTTAGGAACTAAACTATAGGCCATAAACCTTCGACTGACCATCTGAATAATTATAAAGTGATGGATCAGCCAATCATGTCATAATCACAACGTTTTTTTAAGTAGAATTAGCTGTTACAAAAGGAAACTGCTACCTTGCACCTGGTAGTCCCATAACTGCACTGATCATTGTTGCACTGTCTTTGTTTGTACCTGTCTGTCTTTGCACTGTCCTGCAATGTTTGCACATATTTGCACACAATGCACTTTATGTTGTTAGTTGTGTAGTGTTTGTGGTCCTGTGTTTCATGTAGCACGTGGTCCTGGAGGAACATTGTTTCGTTTCACTGTGTATTGTGTGAACTGTATATGGTTGAAATGACAATAAAAGCCGACTTGACTTGACTTGAAAACAGTGGTGGAAGCTTAAGTCAGGTTGTTTTTTTTTCTGCTAAAAACATCACTTTGAAACTGCTACATTGAAGGTAAAATACCATATGTTTAAATACCCGCTGTATTTTAAATAAAACTAAATTCATGTTACAAGAATCAAATGTCCATGTTAAATATAGAATGACAATCTATAAAAAGCTCTGGTTTTGTCTTGCTTCTCTGATGTATAACGTGCCGCCAACATGGGGTTTCAGATCAGGACCCAATTGCATGGGGAGCTAAGGAACACCACCTTCCCACCCAGGGCTCAAACCTGCACTACCATGTTTACCTGGCACTAAGGACAAGGATCCTATGTCGCCCAGTTAGACAACCATGCCTCCAGCCAGCCTAAATGAGTGGCAACAAAGGCGGGTCTCTCAACAGCCTTACATGATGCTGCTGTACAAATAACCAGGAGAAAGAAAATACTGTCCAAGAGCACAATGGCTAACCTTACCAACACAACTGAAACTGCAGCTTACTCTCTGCTGGGGTGAACTTTGCAGGATGGTAGAGGGCAATTTTGGGCTTACTATTGACTGACTGCAGACTGGGCTCCATAACATCCTGTCTTTCTCCAAAACCTCCCACACTGGCAAACTAAGTCTTTTCGGGTGTAAGTAGACTGTATCCTCATCTCATCCATGTTTTGTGTGGCGGTCTGCAGTAGCCATTACAGCTGCTTCCTTACCGTGTTTTCTTCTTCTGTTCTATGGCAGATACAACCAGTGTTATGAAGCAATAAATATTTAACTTTGCTGAAGTATGAACCACATATTTATGGTGTTTTTTTCATGATATTACCATATTTGTAATATTAATTTCATTTTTTTAATGGTTATTGTTGATACCAGTATACATCTCCAATCCCAGATAATAGCACAGTCATCTGTGACCCGAAGTTCCTTTATTTCTTTGGGTGGATAGAATGGCCCTCCCTCTTCCTTATCACTAATCATAGTGCACCAATTGGCCCTATGTGAAAAAGTAGTTCTCTAAATTAGGCCATTAACTGAATCTAAAACTCACTTGAGTAAAACCTCTCCAGCGGTGTGAAGTCGCCTAAAAGGTGTCAACAAGCAGCAGCGATCAAAAGAAGAGATGTGTTACAAAGTTATAAAGCCACCACTTAGTCTCTGGAACTCCAGAAAACCACTGTGAGAAGCATTATCTCCACAGGCAGAAAACTTGAAACAGACAGTTTGGGCTCAAAGGCCCTCCATTGTCATTGAATTAAAGCAATTCTGCAAAGAAAAGTGGGCCAAAATTCCTACACTGTGAAGTGAAAGTGTGATCTCTGGTTATAGAAAATGTTTGGTTCCAGTTGTTGTTGCTCAGCCACTTTAATGATCAAATGCTTTTTTCACATGGGTGATAAAGGTGTTGCTAAATCTTTCTGCTTTGATAAATGGTCCTTTAAAAATTGTATTTTGTGTGTCCTCTTGTCCTTCTTGTCCTATATTACTTTCTATATGAAGATATAGACATGGCTGTGTTTGACAAATATGCAAAAACAAAGAAAATCATGAAAACATTGAATTTTTTTTCTTATTTATTGACCAGGTTTTGAGTAGAGTTTAGCAATATGAAAATGATACAATAAGTAAGTATGTAGTGTTATAAATATACATAGCCTAAAAATATAATGACCTAATTAACCCAGTGAGTTAACAGCTTAAGTTCAATAAAAGTACGATTTACAATGACATAGCATCAGCTGTCAAAAAATGAATAAAACCACTAAGCATGGCTACATACAGGGTGCAGTTGTGACAGTAGTAAAGTTTTAACTGTCACTCTCTTTAGTGCCAAACCGTCACATGAGTGCACTGCCGGCACGGGAGGTTTCAGAAGTATCAGGGAAGAAGAGGGACACTGCTTCCCCACCCAGGGCACAAACATGCACTGCCATGTTTACATGGGTTGCGCCACGAAGAAGAGGGGTGCTTTGCAAGACTGGACATGTTATGGCCTTACGCTGGAAATTGGTTTAAATAAACGTCACCAGAAAGAGAGCGGATAAAAGACTTCCCGTCCAATGTCAGATTTAAATACGACATGGTGGTTGCTAATGGGCACAGTTAGCATAGCTAGGTGTTAGCACTGGACTATGATGGCCTGGTCTGGTAACATAACTTTTGAGTTGTAGAAAAAAAAAAAAAACTATGGTTGCGATTGAGGGCCTGAGTGCTGTGAGTATGGGCCGTGAGAACATGCATGAAACAAAATGTGAACCTTCGCAACAACAGAATATGTGCCTCTTGCGTCACAACCCACAGCACACGGGAGCATGTGAGGAACATAGACAGACCTCCCATGCCACAACCAACCGAACCCGGGAGCCCACAAAGCCAAATGCATGCCAGCCATGCCTTTTACCAGAGACAAGGACTCTGCACCACCCAATTAGACATGCTTAAAAGGACTTTGGCCCAAGTGAATCTGCCCCCCGCCATCACAAAGACAGAGCTCTCAACCGCCAGCTGCTGGCCCGGCTGAGTACTGACCCTTCTGAGGTTGGAGAAACAGTCAGGAGTGAAATGGGTGGAGCAAAGTAACAACTTTAAATTGCAGTACTGCTGGATCCTGTTAAGCCACACCTTCCGAGACCTTGGTTTCTTGAGAAGGGTATGAAAAGTCTGAACTTCCCTTGCACAAGCTAAGAAAAATACATTTGTGTCCATTGTCTGTCATTTTCTGTACAAGCAGCACAGCCAGAACATGGGCTGGCACTGTGTGAGTTATGGTAGGCGTGAATATAAATTAGCCTGACTGTTATGGAGACCAATGTTTTCCATTTGCAGCAGGAAGCAGCAGGTGTTTGAAGCTCATTGCATGTCTGTTCCATGGACTGAACTCTCCTTTTTAAACTAAGCCAAGGTAAACAGTTTTTCGTTCTATGCCACTCTAAAGGCTTTAGGCATAAGGCTCAAAATAGCTTGTCCACTGATAGTCAGGCACATCTAAAGAGAATTTGGTTTGTGTCGGCTGAGCTCTAGCAAGCAGTAGCTGATTTAAAAAAATTGCTTGTGTTTCACAGTAGTAGTAAACTCATGTAGCCACATATGGCTAAAATCGCTAAGATGACAGCTAATGTTTCAGTTTGGCATAGTGATGACACACTTTGCATTAGCATTATAGTCAAAATCATGGTACTGTGACAACACTATTTATATATATATATATACATGATCTCCACACCCGTGAAAGCTTGCTAGCCTCTGCTTACGTACCTCTGCATTGTCACAAGAAGCAGGGACATCTGTAGCTTGCAGATGGTGCATGACGACGTTGGGGCCTGCTAACGCCCCATGCTATTCCCCCTAAATTCTTTCTGTTTGAGCAAGCAGGGGCCCTTCCAGGGAGGGACAGATGTTAATTTATCTTCATTACCCACTCAGGGCTAGCCTTCTGAGCTACCCTGCTCTGCAATTGACTACAGCACACTACTCCTTGTACCAATCTCTGAGGTGATGAGGGATAGCTGACTGAGTCCTCCAACTGCATCATTTCCTCCATGCCCTACTCAGTCATGCTTAATTGGTATGATGCCTGTTTTAATTGAATGGCATTTTTTTTCATGTGGTGCAGCTGAGGTACCTCGAATGTCTTGCCAATGCACGTGCTTGTTACGTGGTTTGTTTTACATCATACATTTACAAGATTTAACTGGAACTAAAACCCCATAGCAGTTAGTGCTTAGCTACAGTTTTACAATATGGGAGCCCACTGTTGACTGATGTGTACATATTCACCTTTCATAATCTATAAACATCAAGAAGTGTTCAAAGGCATATTCTGGCCAGCAGACCATGTACTGACCTTCACAACCAAATTTAGTCACAGCGAACCGAATGTGACCCTGAAAATGTAATGTGAAAGGTACAGGCATGACTGCATGTGTGTGAAATCAGTACATGTTTGACCCACTTTGATGAGTTTATATGATTCACTGTGGCCAACCCTGTCACATCTAATCCAGTTACACTTAGCAGATGCACAGGTATAGAAACAAAAATAACCTAAAAATTATTTGTACTCATACTTTGATATATATATATATATATTGTTTTTTTTTTTTTAGAAAATATGGCACTGTCGGCTCTTTTTCCTTTGTTCCATCTAAATTGTGACATATCGGGGAAATTTTTCAAAATGACGTGATAAGATATTGTTGCCATATCGCCCACCCCTAATTCACACCCCATTTCAAGAAAAGTTAGAGCATTTTCTAAAATGCAATAAACACCAGAATTTGTGATTTGTTAAATTTCTTGAACCTTTACAAAAGTACACAAATCAGATTTTACAGTGCTTCACAGACCACCTTAACTGCAAAGGAACAACATAAATAACTATTGCATGGTAAATCCATCTAATAATCTGATATTTTGCTATGTAATATATTGTATTTGTTATGTATTAATGTATTATTTAAGACTGATTTGGAGAAGGCATTCTCTGACATCATCTGTGCACTGTATATCATAAATTAACTAATGAAAGTTAATGTATTAGTCCATAATGGGCCATTCTGAACAAGAATGGAGTAACTTTTACTAATGTCAAAGTGAGTTGTTAAGTGAAAGTGAAGTGTAAGTCATTGTGAACACACTCAAGCACCACAATATAATATGACTTCTGCATTTAACCACATGTACACATGGAGCAGCAGGCAGCTATCAACAGTGCCTGGGGAGCAGTCTAGCCTTGCTCAAGGGTACCTCAGTGGTGCCCGGGCTGGGACTTGAACCCAAAGGCAGGTCCCAGAGGCAGTGTCCTAACCACTAGGCCACCACTGCCAAAAAGGTTTATTAAAGAGTTATTAGGGTCCCACTTTAGATTAAGTGTCTCTAATGACTGTGTAGTAACACTAACAATGCATGCGTCATTTAACTACTATACCATTCACTCTTCATCTTAGTTTTAATAGATTTCCTCTAGTTTTTGGTAAGTTGCAAAGATTTTGTTTGTTTACAGTGTGTTGTGTCCAGAGAAAATCATGTTCCTTTATTTTTAAAGATGGATATTGTATGAAACTTTGTGTGCAATGGACCAACAGAAATGGTCCAACATTACATAAATACTGTATATATATACGTATATATATATATATAAATTATATTTACGTTGCTTTTTCCTGTAAAGTGGCCATTTTGAAGAAGCATCCAGCAGCAATAATGTTACAAGGCTAAATAAATGTCTTGCATATGCATCATGATAGCATTAAGCAGTGAGAAGGGGTACACACCAGGAGGTTTACTGTCTGGGGGGTTTGGGACTGTTAAAACTTAAAAGAAACTGCTCATTGGAGGAATCCCGTTTAACAGATTAACCTTCTGTTAATGTAAAAGTACAGAATGCATTTGCATAGATGGCCAGTTTGGATAACTATGAGCCAAAAGTAGATGAATAACCAACAAACGCTCTGAACACTCTAAATAATGAACATACGATAAGTTTGTTTCTCTGCAGCACTTAGTAAAGGATAAGCCTGTCAGGCAGCGTAACTCTATACACTCAGTTCCAGTAAAAACAGTTATTTCTATTGACTTTCAGCACAATATTAATTAGACTGACATTCTACTAATGAGCATAGATATGCCACATAGGGGCATGCTGAAAGAAGCTCTGAGGAAAAAAATGCCCGACAGCATGATATCGCGTTCCCCGCAGGCGAGAGCGAGACAAGGGACCAATCATTTCACATCACCTGACAAGGCGTGCATGTGATAAGTGAGGGCGCCTTCAGAAACGGAGTGAGGCAGGGAGAAATGTGGGCTTGGCAGAACCCCACTGTGGGCATCTACTCCGCTGAGACACAGATGGCGCCCGCCGAAGGAGTGGTGAGATCCAGCCGAGGCGGCCAAATGCATCACCTTTGATGTTGACTTTTAGACGGAGGAGAACATGGGACTTCTCTCTTGGCTGTTCTCCATGATGCATCCATGCTTGCTTTCACAGTGAGACCAAACCTGCTGCTTTCTGTCACTAATGAGACTGCTCAGAGAATAAATGCTGCCCTTGCTGCTGCCCTTGTTAAGGAATAATTAATAGGTGCATTGGTGTAATGCGTAAGGCGACCTTTGATAGAGGGCACATGTTTGGCCTATTGTGTACATTTTTAAGGGACAAACAATACTTGTCCAAGAACCAAATGCAGAAAATAAGCATGTCACCACTAATTATATTATTAACTATATAATGAACCATTTATTTTTAGCATAGTCAAGGAATAAAATGTTTTAAATGGTCCAACAGTAAAAATGAATGTGATTGAACAAACCATGCCTAAAAATGTTTTTTAAATCCAAATGGATGAAGCAGGACTTATGTTGTATTCATTATGCATTTGTTCATTTATGGGTATGTCTCAAGAGCTACATAGTTCAATTGTTAGGGTAATGCTTAGCAAATTAAACTATCATCAAATATATTCAGTTCAACTTTAAAAAAAAGGGTCCATAGAAGCTGTGTAATTACACATTAACAATACATGCAACAACAATGTAATTACTGCTGGTGTAGTCAGGAGTACAGTAGTGGAGCTTATGTAATTATACACATGCATGAGCTGCTGTTTTAACTCTTATGTAAATACACAAGTGTATCCTATGTAATCGTATGTAACATATAATTTATTAATGGCTAATGGCTAGCGAGCTACACTAGCAGTGTACGCTAGCTAACAGTGTGCCGTTATTCCATCTGCAAGCTTTCTGCTGCATTACTTTTCTGCCACCTCTTTTCGGCACAGGGGCTTTTAACTTGTCTAGTTTCGCAGTGCACCCCTTTCTCACTCTGTAGCATGAAGCAAAGCAAAGTCACATTTAAGGGGCCTGAACAAGGGCACTGTTCTTAAAACCCTGTGCTGGGGTTTAAAACAGAGATGGAGTGCTGTATGTTATCCAATATACCTTCTAGCCTTGAAAAAAATTTGTGAATAAAATACCAAAAATGAATGTTCTATTGTAGCAAGAGTCATTATTATCAGTCATTATTACCAATTTCTACAAACTGAAATGTCCAGAGTAACTAGACAATTAGCTCATCCATTGCATTTTTCACTTGTTTAACTGTGTATATACAAACAGCAGCAAAAGTGAAAGTGTCTGTGAAAGCCATTGTGAACACACCCCATCACACAAAGTGCATCACAACAAAATGTGGATTTAACCAATACACACGTAGAGCAGTGGGCAGCTATGGGACTCCATAGCTGGGAGATATCTTGCTCAAGGGTACCTCAGTGGTACCTGGGCTGGCACACCTGCAACCCTCTGATCATATGGGCAAGTTCCTAAACACTAGGCTACCACTGCTTACTGTAGCTTAGGTATCTTGTATGTATGGCACTATAAGAAATCCTTATATCTAGAGCCGAAAAGTGTCCAAAAATATGACAGTAGTGTTGAAATTTATTATTCTATTTGTGTTGTGGAAAATACATTTGTATATAAAACATCCACATTTACATATAATGAATGATTTGAATATATCCAGAGACATAGTGAAGGTGGAGTGTTCACTGATTGGAAAATGAGAAAGCTCAACATGGTGGATATATTATGACAAGTCCCGCTCCTTAATAAAAAGAGCCAATCACCTTGCCAACACAATGGAACATTAGCTCAGTCAGTGTTGCTGGCTCTGCCCATGCTGAGGCAGTATGTCTGGATACTGTCTCTTCATGTCAGTCAGTTTCCCAGAGTTCCTGCAAACAGGGAGCTAGCCAATGCTTGAATTTGTATTCATCATGTACTAAATGACATAGCCGGGTCCTTTGTACTAATAGCTAACCTAGGTGGTTGCCTAGAGTGCCACTGGCAGAACCCCCCAACCTGCCAACTCAAAAACTCTACTCCCACTCGACAAAAAATGTATTGATGACTCCCCCTGTCTAGAGTGTCAGAATGGCCAGAAAGGCCACTGTTAAACTGTAAAAACAAGCATGTCCAACAAACATTTCACTTTGCTGGCCATGCTCCATTGCATTTGTCCAGAGGTGGACACACACCCACCAGCAGGGGAGATATTCTTCAGCATATGCTCCTGTTTTCACAAGCGAATTTAATCTAAAAACATCATAGAAACATTCAGACCTTTTTGCTATAATGTAAATATCACAGTATTTCCTAGTAAAGTATCAGCTTCTGTTCACATGTGAGCCCTGCCGGTTATTTCACAAGCATTTTACAAGGTCTCGCTTACTGATTGCCATGTCAGTCGTGGTTTCAACTGCAGCTGGTGTTCACACTTAACACCTTAACTCCCATTTTATCACCTTTAAATACACAAGTAAAAGTAAAAAATGCAAATAACTGCAAGTAAACAGACTTTGCCATAAGAACAGTAGCTACCAGCAGGTTTTATTCATGGCCTTTTATGTGCATTTTATGTACATTGATCTCCACCAAAATGGCCTTATTGCAAGAAAGAGCAGTAGCAGAATTTAAAGGACAAAACATTGCCATGCAAACTGCTGACTGGTCACTGCCAATTTTCGACTCATTATTTATGTTTTTCGGCCAATTAATCGTGCCAGTCGTAGTGGAAAAGACGCTCGTGAAAGATACCTTGCTGACTGCTCAACTTCCATAGAAACTAGGCTTTACAGCTGCAGATGGTGAGGCGCATTATCATGCCTGGGAAATGCAAGCAATCTCTCTTTATTGCCCAGCAGATGCTGACTAGATAGAGCAGCTATATTCTAATTTGAATGGTAGATTGGCGCTTTTCATTGATGACAGTGGAAACATCTGCAGGACGAAGCGTTTATGCATTCAGCAGAAGACATAAAAATCGCTCTCCCAAAGATAAAAGATTAGGCCCCTATTTAAAGTGAGAAGAGACAACAACAAGAGTCTAATTACAGTTTGGATTAATCTGAGATTTCAAGCATGACAAGGCTTTACATCCACCAATTTCAGAGGAAGTTTAAAGTGAAAGAGCCGAGTGCTTTGAGGAGACAAGGCATCAAAGTGGGCATGACCTTTGTCACTCTGGCTGCCCACCCATTAGTAAGACTGTGTTTATTGTTTAAAAGCCAAATTTGACCTATTGATCTGAGGCATGACAGCCTTGGTAAATCAATAAGTGGATGCAGCACACAAAACAATATTGCTTGTTTTAAATTTCAAACCTAGACTCAAAATATTTATTTTATTCAGACCAATTGCAGAGCCAAAGCAAACCTTAAGGTTGAAAAACAAGCAAAGATTACACTATGTACATATCAACCCACACTTCAAAACCACTAATATTGTTTAAGCCCCCTCATGCCAGCAAAACAGCTTGAGGCATGGACTCCATAAGACTCCCAAAGGTGCTGTGATATGTGGCACCAAGACATTAACTTTTACTAACCCTTGCATACTGGGAACACTCCACTGTTTTGAGGTACCGTTTGTCCTGCCGTTTTGGAGATGCTCTGAACCAATCATCCAGCCATCACGATTTGGCCCTTGTCAGTGATGCTCTGATCCTTACGCTTGTTCGTTTTTCCTGCTTCCATCACATCAACTTCAAGAGCTGATGGTTCACTTTATGTGTAATATATTCCATTCTTTGACAGGCTCCATTTTAACAAGATAATCAATGTTAATTACTTCGCCTGTCAGTGGTTATAATATAATGACCGATCCACCCATTCTTACAAGTAATGGTGCCCAAAGGAGCTCTCTAGGGGAGTATCATAGAAGAGCCTTTGTTGGTGGCCTAAAGAACTTTTGAAAGGATGGTTGTAAGAGATGTGTAATGAATGAGGCTGAGAGGAAGGCTGCAGGCACAAAGTAGCATTATTAGGGGCAATTCTGTACTTATTGTCAGTACAACAGACAGAGTTATACCACAGGCAGACAAGCATACACAATATAGGGCAATATAAAAACCAGAAAACAAAACGGGACAAAAACAGAAACTTTTAGGTAGAAACACTGAGCCTTTGCAAACACAAAGATAGATTGATCAAGGAGGCCAAAACAACCTGCAGGTGTGCTTGGTTAAAAAGATGCAGATACATGAGTCAACTGGAGCTGGTCAAAGCCATTCAAAGCAGGGGTAGTCCATACTGATTCACCCCAAAGGGTTGACCAATGGCAAAGCCAGTCCCAACAGAAAAAATCCATTACATTATCTGAGTGTGGGTTTTTAGGACCTTCCTATAATATCAGAAAAGTCCTATACCCTCCTGTCCTGGGTGTATCCCACCTTGGGCACATAGTCAGCTGGGATTGGCTTCAGCTTTCACATGACATGAAATGGAAGAAGCAGTTTGGAAAATGAACCAATGAATGAAGTCCTATACCAGTAAAAAAAAAAAAACTAAATTAAAAACTTTAAATAAAGCAATTTGGGCTTTAGTGAATTCTGTTTGCTCCTTCATGTTCACTGCAGTTTGTATCACTGTATTTCAAGCACTTGTTCTTCCACCAGCATTACAGTAAATGCAATAAAAAACAACAATCTGCTATTTGTAAATGTTCAGTCTTTGCAGGGTAAGGCAAGGTCAGAAACCACTGTTGATTGTGACCTTCAGGCTCTCAGAAAGCATTACATGAGAAGTCATGATGTTACTGCTTATAAAAGCTATTGTTACTTAACACACAAATAAATATAACCTGACACTCTATTACACAAAGGCCCACAGATTGACCATAAGACATTGGAAACGCGTGTTGTGATCAGATGAGTCCAAATTTCAGCTTGTTATAGAAAAAAAATGGACATTGAGCTCAGAGGAAAAAGTGACCCTGCGACAAAAAAGACTTTTTTTTATCACTTATGCCACTGCACTGAAAGGAGGAGATTGTAATTTCCCATGTTAGCTGGGTGGATGATATAGTAGTTTTGCATTCTTGCATACAGAGCATGGCTTTAAGCTAAACTTAATGATAATTAAAAATACAGTTTCCTCAGGAGTCAACTCTGAATTAATTTGGGAAAAACTGAGAGCCAGTAACTGCAAATCTTACTAAAAGTGCTCAGTTACTGCATATCTAGAGAATCATAGTTTGCCCAAAAATAGTAGAATAAATGGCACCTTCAGGGCATTTATCATATAGATGTCTAGTGTAAAATCTTTGATAATGTTACCAATAAAAGTACTAATATCAGTACAGCTTAAAATGAGAGTTACCCTTTACATTGTGTGAATTTTTATTTAGTTGATGATACAGCATATATATATATATGCTGTATCATCAACTAAATGTAAAACAACACAAAAATCCTTACTAATCCAATTTTTCACTCAGAAATATAATTTTAAAAAATAATTATTTTAGAAATTTAAACTTAGTAAACACAATAAAACAAAGCAAAAAAAGGAAAAAAAACAGCTGTGTATATATAGCTGTGTGTTTCACTTGGTGGCTGGGAGAGGTGAAACATCATATAATAGGCTAATATTATGTTTCCTGCCTGCTAGTGCATGGTGACCTTATCAAAAGTTAGTAGATGTTTAAGAGGTGGGAAACGTTATTACAAATTGAGGAGAGGTTTCATTAATACAAGAATTTGCTTTTTAAAATAATTTGATATGGCAAATCATGCTTAATATGACTGGGGCAGTTTAGTGCTGTATGTGCTATAAGCTGTTGCTTATAGGCCATGTGCCAGAATTATGTACATTTTTAATTTGATTCAGTATCATTTAAAGGGAAAAAAAGAGAAAGCTTGTCTTATTTTATGTGAATCAAACATTTTAATCTATTAATTAATTCTCTAGTGTTGCATCCAAAGCATATGGCTGAGGTTGATGGTGGTGGTGGTGGTAGTGGGGGTCCCAAAGTAGTTTTTTCTTAGTATGAACTAAGCAGGTATCTAGTTTAAATGATCCCAAATATAAACTAAATTTGGTTAACCGTTTGACTAAGGTGGGCAATTATGTTTTCATGAAGGGTCATTTGGCATTCCACTATTTTGCAAATATGCAAAATAGATTAAATTAATCAGTTTAAACAGCTGGTAACATTTTACTGTAGGGCAGCCTTTCTAAGGCTACATGACATGTACATACGTCTTTTATGACAATTGCTATTGACCTACATTAACATTTATAAAGGTTTATTCCAACAAACGTCACTCTTCATTAAGGCAGTTCTCATAAGCTTCACCCTAGAAAGTGTAATGACAACAGATGCTTGTTGGAATAAACCTTTATAAATGTCTATGTAGGTTAATGTCAGTTGTCATGAAAGGCTTATGTAGATGTCATGTAATCTTATCAATGGTACCCTACAGTAAAGTGTTACCAAACGTTGTAAATATAACAGTTATGTTGTACATTATTATTTTGTCCACACAAAAGTGTTGACAAAAGTAGTGAATATAAGCAAGCATTTCAGTATTGAAGACATACTTTTCCTTGTCAGTTATGTACCAAGAACACAGCATCAAAACAAATGTCTTAACTGGTGACAGCACAAGAACTGTTGTTTATGGAAGTTTGTTTTATTCATATGGGACATGAGAAGGGATAAGGCAGAGTTATTTGAACAGGACAGCTCAAAAGCTTCAACCACATTTTCTGACACTGGTTGGGGCTGTTCTACGTGTGCTTTGGGAAATCAAAGACAATGTGTAAAATAAAGCAAGATCCTACAGAGGCAGACACCTGACACGGCAATATAAGTGAAGGAATTTTCCACTGCAGGGAGACAACTTGTCTCTTGTTCTCTTCCCACCCCCTGATGGATGTTACAAATGGCTGACACCCACCCTGACCCCATCATTCATCCCTGACCCACACCACTCTCATCCATAGCTCTGTCCTCCACTGGGTCCCTCCACTTGTTGCCAGAACGTTTATGGCTTGATTGCTGCTATCATCTGCTGGCACTGTCCATGGTGCTGAAACCCATGGCTCTGATCACCGTTTTGCTGAAATTGAAAATAACAGTCATAATCATCAGGGCGTAATCACATGCCTCCTGTGCCGAATGTTACCAGAGAAATATCATTAGGATCATGTCACAACAAATCAGCAGCCTCTGAGAATGGGGAGCAAGACACAAATAAGAAAGGTCACTGACTATAATTGGAAATGCAGCACATTGTATACCCCCCCTCCCCCCGCAAATCATCCTGCATGGAGAGTCTACGATGAGACGAGAACTGGCAGACTCAAGAGCTGACAACTGCAATTAGATACTCAATAAAAGACGAAATGACAAGGAGAGGGTATATTTCATTACGCATGTGATTGCTTCTCCATGACTGGGACTGGGCAATAATAATCAAATTCAAGAACATCATGATATTTTACAAACATATCGCAATATCCAGGATCAGGTGGTACTTAAACGCATTAGCCCTTAAAGGCCAACACATTTCTACTGTTTACTCTACTAATCTACCCATTTCTGGAAGAGCTGGGGTATTTTGAAAAAGCAACAGAAACAAAATTATGCAATTGCTAAGTTCTCTTTCTTTCATTTACATGATAACAAAATACAACCAAAATGTTTTCATTATATACTGTAAATATAAACGGATTTTATATTTGATGCATGTAACACACTCAAACACGTTGTTTTTGAGACATTTTACAATAAGAAGTTAAGTTATAAATGATTGGGTATATATCCATCCTCAGTCTCTGCATGCAAAGATGGGTTGTGGCTCATCACTTTGTGCTAAACTTTGTGAGAGAATTACAAATCATTTTTAAAAATCTGTTCTTAAAATAAGACTGTAAAGTTTGGATTTTTTTAAAGTGATTTTCCAGAACTGTTCTTACATTTATTTGATGTGGTAAGAAAATTGATCTAACAAAGCCAAAACTCCACAGATTTTTATTTTTGTGCCATAAATTATATTTTTGATCAAAGAAAAATATCAATAGAAATATGCTTCACAAGTCACGTTTTATCCTCAGGGTCCCCTAAAGGTCCACAATTTTGCTCCAGTTCAACTTGCAACACACAGGGATAAAGGAGATCTATCTTGGGGAGACATTTGAGGAGTATTTAGAGAACCACTGCTCTAAACACACTAGTCAATAATAAGCACTTATTGAATTTTACTTGGGCAGCATCACAGTGCATCTGATAATACAAGTCAGTCTTGTTCACTTTTATACACACAGACAGAGCACACAGCAACACACAGAAAGTACTGAGATACATCCATCCATCCATTTGTGAAACCCCTGCTTCCATTTCAGGTCATGGGAAAGCCAATCCCAGCTGACTGCGGGCCCAAGGTGGGGTACACCTAGGACAAGAGTTGTCTGTCCATGTCTGACACATAGGCATACTCACACCTATGGGCAATTTATAGTATCCAGTCAATCTATTGCAAACCTTTGGACAGTGGGAGGAAACCAGAGGACCTGGAGGAAACCCACAAAAACTAGGGGAGAGCTGGCCAACCAGGGGAAAGAACCCAGGACCTTCTCACTATGAGGAAACAGTGCTTCTGTTTCACACATTGATAATGAACTGACAGGTGTCTTTATTAGCAGAGTGAAAGGAGAGCATTCATTCATTTTCAAAGAGGTTCACCAAAAATAGCCTTGGGGTCTATTTTATGCAAATTCTGACCAATTCGAAATGACAGCTGTCAATAGAAGTGAAGGCAATGCTACTTGTTTAGTTCTGTTACCTGGTACCCACAAGCTAGGAATCTCCCCAACCCCCTACAAGCGACAACCCACAAGGACTTTTCCTCTCTTCTTTGTCACTTGTGTCTGCAGCATTAATCCTGTTAACTACTGGGTTAAAAATATGTGCTCATTTTTCATTTAGTTTTTCATCTGCCTTGTACGGAACACTGTCACTGGACTTTAATGGACATTTTTCTTCACCGCCACATATTCAACTGCCTCACTTATAACCAATAATAACTCTTCACTTCACCATCAATTACCACTTTATGGGTCCCTCCTAGTGAAATGATCTTCACCAGTAATTATAATGTGTTAAATGTGTCCATTGATTATTTAGAAAAATCAATAATCTTCCAGTTTACGTTGAGGAGGCAAAATTGCTTTCTCTCTCTGCTGAGCCACTCTGTTGAGAAACCAGTGATCCTGTCCCATTTTACTGTCTGGACCAGCCTGACTCATCCTGATAACCTACTTCTAGTTGAAGTTTAACTCACTCACTCCCACTGAGGAGAACCCATATGAACAGCCCTATGGCCCATAGAACTGATTGAAAGTCAGCTGCGGCACCTGTACACAACTGCTCCTGTCTCTTTAAGCTGAGATTATTAGTATTTTTTTTCTTTTCTTTTGTTTATTATTGCTATCCAGTGTCAACTAGAGAAGGATGGGATCACCTTCTAAGCCTTGGTTTTTCCCAAGGTTTTCTCCAGCTTAGGGAGTTTTTCCTTGCCCCTGTTGCCTTTGGCTTGCTCATTAGGGGCTCGAACCTGAGCTCTGTTGTCAGCTGTAAAAAGCGCTAAAGAAATAAAATTGATTTGCCTTGACAACAACAAAAAGATGATTATGTGAGTCAGCTCTGAGCACAGTGAGGAAAAATCTAACACAATATTAATCAGACCATTGATGGAACTAATGCCTAAGTACTAGTCCTCATGTTACTTCATGTATACTAGTTTATTATTAGTTCAATAAACAGTAATTACTGCACAATTAATGAATAAATTCGACCATATGATAATGAATAAACTCTCAGTTAACAGTGTATTCAATTTGTAATGACTAGCAATTACAAACTGATGCTAATTAATGTATAAAAATTAGCAATATGTTACTTTTTAACAAAATTATTCATATTTAATTTGCACTTTGGACAGGATTTCTCAATTTCATGTTGGGTGAGGTAATAATGGTGCCACTTTACAATGAGAACACACCTTTATAAAGGGTTTATAAATGATTTAGAATTCTTTTGGTTTTTTAGGTCATAAATAATTAAACTTGATTTCAAGTCTTTTGTAAACCCTATATAAGGAGAGCCATATTGTTAGTATTTATTGATTGAGCCGAGCGTTGGCCTTATCATTGGGAGTTCAATCCCTAGTGGGGCCACAGCTATCTGTGGCCAAGAGTTCATGAGAGCAAAGCTGGCTCTCTCTGGTTGGGTAAGATGGCCATCCCTTTCCTCAGCATGATGCTAGCCAGGATGCTAACTGACATAACGGCACTCTCCTCCAAGCGTGCTACACTGTCCTGTGTGGAGAACTGGCAAAGTTAGAATGTCATTGGACAGTGTAACTGCTTGTTCTACTGTGCGCATGACAGTAAATTCTTGAATCTTAAGAAAAAATTAGGTGGCTGGCTTCACGTGACTCGGAAAATGTCATGTGGCACAGCAGCCTTTAATTTATGTGTTATAACTTCTTATTAAACTTTTTTTTTAAAGATAAAAAAATGATCAAAAATGATTCAATAAAATATCATTAAATGTAATAAATTAATTATAAAACCTTTCATAAACTGTTTGTAATGATGGTCTTATTGTAAAAGAGTAACATGCATTAATTTCTATTTCTGCCATATTTTGTCATTTTATCAAACTAAAAAACTGCAGACATAAAACTATTAATATAACAAGTCAATATAATGCTATGTAGACTTTTGTCTGTATTAAATAAATACAATACACAATTATTTGCAAATGGACAGTTAGCAATAATAAACAATATGCAGAAATATGCAATAATAACAATAATAAATCTATCCATTAGGTTTAAAGACTGATGTTTGAATATCAACCCTAATTATAACCCTAGATGTCTTTTACTGCTATCACAGGGCCCAGATATTAAATTTTTTAACCTCTTTATATGCTTTTAAATGAAACTGTTACCGTGCCTTTAAGACTGACACAAATCAGCTCAATTCTGTAAATTGTCCTACATTCAAAAAGAATGTATGAGACTTGTGACTTGAATAATACATCTTATAACCTCAAAGTGAATGGGTGAGGCTGGACGGCTGTATGCTGAATATGTAAACACTCTGGCTTTTATGACATCACAAAAACAACCAATAAAATATTTGCTGTGCAGACTGAAAATGAAGAAAAATGAAGTTTTTTCCACAGTACTGGCCCTTTAATAAACAATATAACATACACAATCCCAGCAGACAGTGTTCAGTGGGATCAGCAGATGCTGAGTGTGTACAGACTGAGGCTAGCATTCGGAAGCACTAGTAACTTTCTCCTCCCCTGATGCTGTCACGCACACTTCACATCTCTCCCATGTGGCCAAAGCCATTTGTCTTGGTATAATTCATTACCTGGTCAGTCAGCGGCAACAATACCTCAGCTCTCCCCCAATCCCCACAGGGCTTCACCCCCACTCAGGACAAGCGGTTCGAAACATATTTACCCTTCTATTACATCTCTAACAGCACCATGATTGATTCACATCGGATTATCTCCGCGTCAAGGCCCGTCTGAGAGCTCCTTTAATGAGAAACGTATATCCCATTGCACCTGTGACTGCATTCGGAATCACAGGCGATAAACCAGACGCATGCTAAGGGACATGTGACAAGTGTTGTGAGGGGAAAAAATCCAAAAGAGTGGGAAAAAGGGTGGGGAAAAAAAGTCAATTCTTTTCAAAGCATCTCCCTCCTCCATTGTCTGGCAGCACGAGAATGGAAAGAACAGTCGGGCCTTCTGGGGAGCGGTTTTGCGAACTCAAGGCAACACTAAAATTGGTTTCTTACCTGGTGTCGGCAAGCTGTGAATTGTGTCCAGAGAGAAAGAAAGATATCTTCCCTCTCGCTGCCAGGGAGCAAAGCTGTGACCGTAGATGACCTTAGCATTGGATGCTTTTTTTTCTGCCCCTATTAATAAAGAACACAAGCAGACAGGAGGGAATTGAACTATTCATGCTTCGCACACAATTGTGTTCTGTCATAGCTGGACTGCCAGAAAGTTCATTCAATCTACTGTGTTTATATACAGTTCATATTCCTCATAATGCAGAGTCTGTACATAAAATAGAGTTACTCAAAATGGTCTTTTCGGGTTGATTCTTTTGATTAAAAACACGGTTGCAAATGAAATGTAGTTATAGAACTTAAAGGCTTTTTTTTATATATATATATAAATTTTCCCCTAGAATCATGTGTTCAAGAACATGCAATGGTTGGTTGGAAGCAGGTATGAGCATCAACATTTATAGGCTTTAAAGAAAAAGAAGAAAACAAACACATACAAAAGCTAGAAAATTAACATTAGTACATGGAAAAACAAATTTGAAAAGACTTAAGTAAGGAACAATGGGGTAATAAAACAATATTTCCTCAGAGACCAGAAAAAGACATGCTCAAAAACAAGGGTATAAATACTACGAAAATACACACTAGACCTGGGCACGGGAGAAGACTATAATGAAACACAGCTGGGAACAATGATAAGTGGAGGTCTAAGGTGGAGTTACAGATGACAATGTAAACAAGATTACAATTATGTGGAGCACATGGAAGATGTTAACAAACCAAAGACAAAACAGGGAACAGGGAATATTTGTTATAATAATGAAAACACTTTATTTTTAAGATATTTTCTAATGCTGAGGACTAATAACTGACACTATGCAGGTTGGAAACAGACACAAGCAATTTAAGAAAAGTAGACAAATTGGAAGATTTTTTTGTCAATATATACAGTATTTTACATTTTTACACCATGGGTATACTGAATATATGTAACGAGTAGATGGTTTTGAAATTTTGCGTGAGGCAAAATCCTTGAAGTTCAACGGGTTTTAATTAAACAGAAGAAATAACAGATAACACAACCACAGGAATGCAACAGAGATCTGACACAGACTGAAAACACACTAGGGCCTAAATACACAAGGTAAACAAGGAACACTTGACAAGGTCGGGGACAAAATTAAGGAACAGGTGTGGAACCAAGCTAGGGCAGGACTAAGGTGGGGCATGTACAAAAACAGGAAACAAGACAGGCATGACAGGAGAACCATGACAATATATATCTAGGGCATTTTCATTTTGACCTGAAGGGGCAACAAAGCCTTTTAGTTAGAGTCTGAAGCAGACTATATGCCTTTTCTTGGTAATTTTTGCCTTATCACTAAGTATTTAGTACAAAAAAACCACTTGAAGTATACATTTGCATGTGTTAACAATACCATAGTTTTTTTACCTGTAAAAATTGCCAAAAAGGCTAAAACTATGTTTCTTCTGGAAATGAAAAACTGAGACTGTAGCTTAGATTGCAGACTGGAGCGCAGCAAGTAAAGTTCTGTTTTCTCCCACACTGTTAAACCTCAATCTTTCCTTCAGTGTCACAGTGGCATGCAAATGTTTTGGCACCCTTGGGCAAAATTTCTGTATCTGTTAAGTAAGCAAATTATGAATCTCTACGAGGCTAGAAATTAAAGATGAAATATATTTTTTTCAACATTTTAAACATGATTAGTGGATTATTTTGGTTTTGCACAATGTTAGAGTGGAAAACCAAGGGTGTACTGTACAAATGTTTAGGCACCCTGCATGGTCATCTGTTTAAGCACCCTACATGATCTTTAGAGGGGCAGGTGCTCAAATTAAAAAAGGGCACCTTAAGATGTTGAAACACCATCTATAGCATCACCTGCCAAACAATATTTAAAGAGAATGTGAAGTGAAAGCAACTGTTTATCATTGTGAACACAGTCAAGCACCACAATGAAATGTGACCTCTGCATTTAACCCACCACAGCTATCAACTGGGAGCAGTGTAGTGGGACAGTACCTTGCTCAAGTGTACCCCAGTGGTGCCTGGAACTTAAACCTGTGACCTTCAGGTCCCAAGGGTAACATCCTAACCACTAGGCCACCACTGCACCACCACATTCTGATTATACCAAGAGTTTAGCATCAAAGTGTCGTGCTGTTGTGTCTGACGATTACTCTCGCAGACTACTCTCAGGCTGTTAAAATACATGATCAGTTGATATACCTGGACCTTGATTTTCTTGTCAAAGACTGCTGATGCTGTAAACAGACAAGAATGCATATCAGAAAGTACTGTTGGGCACAAAGCAGTCCCACACAAGTTGGGTAAGGCTGGGAATATGCCAGGCTGTTCAGCTATGAAGCCATACTCTACGTGTATGAAGTAATATAAAAAGGCAAATACAAAACAATATATTTTAGCTCTAGTTTATTATAAAAGCACAACAAGCAAACAGGTGAGGCATGAGCTGCTCTGGAACTCAAATTAAACTTGGCGAAGTGGAAATCTCTGTATGGATTGAGCAAATAGCTCAACTGTGTCTCGTCAGATATCACATAAGGGGCAGTGATGGTGTAACAGTTAGGAAGTTTGCCCCTTTCAACCTAAGGTCACTGGTTTAAATCCCAGAGTGGTACAAGTACCGCTGAGGTGCCTGTGAGGTACCATCCCCAAGCACTGCTCCCTACTGCTCCTCCACAAATGGGTTAAATGCGGAGGTCACATTTTGTTGTGGTGCTCTCTGTGGTGATGAATAATCACTCACTTTCACTGCACCCCACCCCCATCTTTTTCCAACTACACTGGTTACCCATTCAGTCTTAGTAACCAGTTAAAAATATTGTTTCTCACCTTCAAAAATCTTCATTATCTTGCTCCTCTCTAGTTCCTCCTCTTCTCATTCTCTCAGATCTTCTAGTAGTAATCTTCTGGCTGTCCCTCGCACAAGACCTTCCCCCCAAGCTTTGGAATTCTATTACCCAGTCTCTCTGTGATTGCGCCTCCCTTTCTGCCTTCAGATCTGAACTAAAGACTTATCTTTTCAATGATTTCTTTTCTACTGTTCAATCTTTTCAATTATTATTTTTTTGCTAAGGTTTTTTTGTGTGTGTCTGTGTGTGTTTAATAACCTTGGGATTGCCACGTCTCGTCATGCCACGGTCCTTGTTTTTGTTTTGGTTTTCCATGTGTTCCTTGGTCTCGTGTTTTCCGTTGATGTTCTAGCCCCGCCTATGTCTCTGCCTGTGTCACCTGGTCCTTGTGTTCTGCCCCTCCTATGTTCAGGTGTTATTATGTGTCCCTTTATAGTCTTGTGTGTTTGTTTAAGCCCTTGTCAGCTTTCTGTTGTGCATGCTGTTAATTTACCCTATGAGTTTGTCCTGCTAAGATTCCTGTTATTCATCTGTTTTTCCAGTTGTTAGCACTGCTGTTTTCCTTAGTCTTGTTTCTAGTCTGTATTCTTAGTCTAGTTCTGTCCTTAATGAAGTTTTGTCTATAGTAAAATAAAACCAGGTGCATTTAGTCTGCACATGCATGCTTAGTAGCACCCTTTTCAGTATCACAGCTTGTAAACACTTTGTAGCCAAATAAGATAAGAAATAGGTTTCAGTTCTTGACTGGGGACTCTGCCCATTCTTCATTGAAAAAGGCTTTTTGTTCTGTTAGATTCATGGGCTGTCTTGCGTGCACTGCTCTTTCGAGGTCTATCCACAGATTTTCGATAATGATTAGGACAGGGGCCTGTGATGGGCATGGCAAGGCTTTCAGCTTGCACCTCTTGAGGAAGACCATTTTGGAATGTGGGATCTTGTTGTACAGCCACCTTCCTTTCCCTTTTTTTTACAGGCGGTCTGGGGTTTGCTTCCAGTATTTACTGATTTTTAATTAAATCCATTTTTCCTTCTATCAGTGAAATGTTTCCAGTACCACTGACTGCAACACAAGCCCAATAAATGATTGATCCACCCAAGTGCTTAATAGTTGTAGAGGTTTTTTTTTTCTCATGAAATTCTGCATACATTTGCTCATTATAAATGATAAATCTTCCTAAAGGTATTTTGTAGTCAAACTGTAGTTTTGCTCTTGTAACTCTATGGGAAGTTTTCTTGATCTTCCAGACCTTAACCTCCACCTTTCCTGTTAATTGCCATTTCTTAATTACAGTGTGAACTGAGGAGATGGCTACCTGAAATGGATTTGCTGTCTCCTTATAGCTTTCTCCTGCTTTGTGGCTATAAATTACTTTAGATTTTAAGGCATCACACTATTGCTTAGAGGGGCCCATGACTGCTGATTGTTGGGTTTGAGGTTTGAGGAATCAGACTATTCATAAATCTTTGAAATTTGCATCATGTGGACTGTAAACAAGCCATAACCCTAACAAGCCAATTAAGGTCTAAAATGTTGGGAAAAGTAATATGAGGGCTCAGATCTCTTGGGGCATCCAAACTTTTGCATGGTGTTCTTTGCTTTTTTCATGCTAAACTTGTACAAAACAAAAAATAATACACTAATATTGCTTAAAATGTTGAAAAGAATGATTCACCTTTAATTTTAAGCCTTTTGGAGATTAATTCAGCCATGCTGGCTGTTTGTAGATATAATTGGTGACCACTGCTATACTATGTGTTCGTGCATATGTGTGTGTTTGTTTGTTTGTTTTTATGTGTGCATGTGCGTTCAAAAATATTGTTCTGTCTAATTGACTGTTGTTAAAACCTTGTACCTCCAAAGCATCAACATTACAAGACAAGCACAAAACCTTCTTAACTTATAATGGAAGATAATGTACAATTTACTTTTAAAAGATCATTTAGAACCAGTTCTCTTGCCCCATTTGTCATGACACAATTCTGACACAATGTAAATATCAAACTTTTTTTGTATTTAATTCTGTAGAAATTTAAAAAAAAATTGGAATACAAGCCATTATACATTGTATAAACACTGTCAGTCCACAATGGTATCTCTACTTTTGATGTAAGTAAATTGAAAGTAACTATTTGTTATTGTGAACACACTCAAGCACCACAACAAAATGTGACCTCTGCATTTAACCCATCACATGTGCACATGTGGAGCAGCGGGCAGCTATCAACAGTGCCCAGGAACCAGCGTAGCGGGATTGTACCATGCTCAACGGGTACCTCAGTAGTGCCCAGGCTGGGACTAGAACCTGTAACCTTCAGGTCCCAAGGGCAGCGTCCTAACCACTAGGCCTAAGTATTTGCAGCAATTTCATCACAGTGTAAAGGGCAGCTAATGCTTTCAAATTATGCCAACAAATGTAAAACGGAGATACAAGGTTTAGTTCTGAAAACAACAAGACAGTAATATCCCCTGTTAATATCACTCTAATTTCTATTTTTTGACAAAAACTGAGTAGCTGCATTTTTGGGTGGAGTGTGGACAGGTCAATTCAGAGATACTTTGGCCAAATGAGCATCCCTAAGGCTTGCATGTGATTTGTGCAGCATTTATTTTGGACTCCATCAGACTGCTCTATTGATTTCTGCCAATGACTTCATCCAGCAGTGAATGGTAGCCAGTATATCTCTAGAGTGCTGCTTCACTGTATGAATCTCCGTCTTAATGTGGATCGATGACTGAAATGATATGCACTCCATCTGACTTTCTGTTATACTATAATCATAGGGCTCAACCTCATGCAACTATTGGACTATTTTGAACTTGGGATGATAAACAGGTTCCCTGTGGGATCAGCAGTGATGTATGGGGGAGAGAGAGAGAAAAATGGTAATGAGACAATGATGCTTTGCCAAATTCATGAATATTCGCTCAAGATAATGATTTGTAAATATAGTTCTAAGGGCGGCAAAAAAAATAGAATGCATTAGGCAAGCCAAAACACGCTAGAGCACATCTTAAAACCCTGGAGTATGCAGTCCCAAAGTAGTTGGACAGCCACACAACTTAGTGTTCTGTTGTTATTTCTGCATTTCGACACAATGGATTTAAAAATGAATGATGACCTTAAGTTTGAATGGCACACTGCCCACGTTAAAGGGCCCATGTCACGCAAAACTGAATTTTTAAATAAAAAAAGTGTAAACATTAAAGTGTAAAGTCCCATTGTGAATATACATATTCCAGTCTTAAAGGCACTGTAACAAAAAACAGTTTATTTCTAGAGAACAAAGGGAGGTTTAAAAATGGTGTTGTAAAAGTGATTTATGGATGTTGTTTGTTACGTAAATGCACACAAATCTTATAAATGGACCTTGGGGAAATAATACAATTTTAAGAAAAATGCAATTCATAACATTTATGGATGTAGTATAAGGGTACACAAATTTACACATATCAGCCATAACATTAA
Source organism: Arnoldichthys spilopterus (assembly GCA_037974385.1). NCBI lineage: Eukaryota > Metazoa > Chordata > Actinopteri > Characiformes > Lepidarchidae > Arnoldichthys > Arnoldichthys spilopterus. Next base: position 17,328,620 of record JBBPDA010000021.1, on the reverse strand, counting down.
CACAACTGTCTAATTATTTCATTGCAATGGCACCTGTCAGGAGATGGTATATATTAGGCAGCAAGTGAAAAGTCAGTTCATGAAGTTGTGGGTTCTGGAAGCAGAATAAATGGGTGTGTGTAAGGATCTGAACCACTTTGACAAGGGCCCTTATTGTGATGGCTAGAAGCATCTCCAAACAGCAGATCTTGTGGAGTGTACCAGATTTCAAGTAGTTAGTACCTACCAAAAGTGATGCAAGAAAGGACAACTGGTGAACTGGTGGCAGGGTCATGGGCACCAAGGCTCACTGATGTATGTTGGGAGCAAAGGCTACCTCTGTCTGATCTCGCAGAAGGGCTACTGTGGTTTGAAAAGTAAATACTGACTCTGATACACAGGAAGAAACTCGGAAAAAATAGAATATGGTGCAAACGTTCATTTATTTCAGTAATTCAACTTAAAAGGTGAATGAAGTAAGTACATGAACTTTTGCATGATTATTTTTTCTAGGTTCACTGTAAAGTTGTGAAAACACAGTGCACCACAGTCAGAGCTGTTTTAGAAGCATAATGGGGGCCTACTTAATATTATACAGGTTAATGTTATGGGTGATCAGTGTATATTGGCCAAAAGCAGGCAGTAATCTGAACCCTTTTAATACAACATTTCTTTGGACCATATGTGACTGGACAAATGCGCATACTCTTTAATAACACTTGTCATGTTCAATACTCAGCTGCAAATTCATTCCAGTCAGTGACTGCCTAAAGCCATAGACATCACCAGACACTCGCTATCTTCCCTGCTGCTGATCTCTCTGCCCTGTAATGCATTCATTTTCAGTTTATGCTCGTTTCAGGGCTCTGTGCCTTCGTTCTTGTCTTCAGTAAGTGAAATGCATGCTCAGTGAGCTTCAGGTGGGATGATTGACTTGGTCAGTCAAGAACACAACCCTGAAAAACTCTATAGATGCCTTAGTACTGTTTCGGGTCGTTGTCTTGCCGCAAGGTGAAGCACTGTCTGCTGAATTTTAAGACGTTTGGTTTGATCTGAGCACTTAAGATGCTTCTCTAGACTTCAGAATTCATCTTGTTACTGGTAGTCACATCATTAATATAAGCCAGCTAGTAGTGGTTTGGTTTGGATTATGAGTTTATGTGTTTTTGCTACACTGGTAATCTGTTATGTACAGTGGAAAACTTTATTGGTAAACTGCCAAATGTAAAAAAAATTTTTGCAATGTAAATTTCATGCTAAATGGGCATTTTTCAGGAATGCAAAACCTGGTTAACTTACAGCTTTCCTGAAGCATACAAAATAAATGAAGCCCTAAATGTTAATGAAGAAAATTTCTAGAGGTGACCCAACATTTGTGGCTTTACTTTTACCCCTTTCTGTCCAGTTCATCCCAAACCAGCTTGTCTGGAGACTGTGCTGCTCTTCCAATAACTGAATCTACTGCTGAATTCTTTTCTTCTAATGTTGTGGCTCATTATCTTACTGTGTGTCTTTGTTTCTTGCCTTTTCCTCCTCATTGTGATAGTGATATACAGTACTACTTCCTGCACTACAGTACTGTGCTAATAATGCATCAGAGGGTGTTGGAACAATCTGTTCCTGCTCTGCTTTTGTTCACACAGAGGGGTTTGTAGGTCATCAGCAGAAGTTGGGGCTCCTGTGGGAATTGTTTGTGTTAACCTTCAAGGCTTCATTTACTTCCATTGCTGCATGAAAACTGTAAGTTCACCATGTTCTTAATGTTTAAAGAAAAGCCTGTTGTCTATGAAATCTACTTAATCTTTCAGATTTTGGACCTAAGCTTTTTATTTATGATGTATTTATTTATTGCAGCCACTTATCTTTGTACAATTTATGGTTATTCACTATAACTGAACTGCTTAAATTACCAGTAAAAAACTGGAAAAACAGGGTGTTCTAAAACTTTTGACCAGTAGTTTATATGTTTCTGCTCTCTATAAATGGTCTTGTTTTTTAGGCCAACAATGGATTTTGTTTTTATGGATATCCCTTTCATGTCACTGAACCCTTCATGGTCTTCAGACTCTACTTTAAACATTCACCAATTATCCACTTCATTAGGCACACCTTCATTGTATCTACACTCACTGTCCATTTTATCAGTTCAGTTGACCATATACAAGCAGATTGTAGTTTATAATGAGAGACTATAGTCTGTTTGTTTTTCTGCATCAATTGTAAGCCTCCTTTAATCAATAGTAAGGACCCCCACAGGACCAGAGGCAGGTGTTATTTGGGTGGTGCATCTTGACACAGCAATGACACTGACATGGTAGTGGTTTTTCGGAGTGAGTGTGTGGGGGGGATTAATGCTGCATTTAAACATTAACAACAGTAACTGTGCCACTCTCTGTGTAATTGAGGTTTAGCCTCTACACCTGCAGATAAAAAAAGTGTCGCCCCATTAAACTCATACATTTATGTAATTTACATATGTAAAATACACAAATTCAAAAGCAATGTGTTAATCAGAGGTGGTGTTAATCATGACACATTACTTGTGTCAAAAATGTTATTCCACTACAAGTAAAAGTTGTTCGGTCAAAAATGTCATTGAGTTCTTGCTTTTAAAAAATACTTAAGTTTTCAAAAGTACATTTTCATTATAATGTAATTACATTGTTGTATTGTTGAATGTAATGACTCTAAACCATCCATCAATTTTCTAGCTAATCCCAGCTGACTACAGGCTCAAGGCAGGGTACACCCAGGACAGGAGGCCAACTCATTGCAGGGCAGCACATAAACAGAGAACCAGTCACACACACTTACCCAGGACCTTCTTGCTGTGAGGTGACAACGCTAACCACTGCACCACCATGCCGCCCATGACTCTAAAACCTAAAAAATTATTTGACCAACCACAGCATAAAAATGACAACTTCTACAAACATAGACAATTTTGTTTAAAAACGTCATCTGGAATTAAATGTTTACATACCTCAGACAGATTTCTAATCTTGGACAGCAAATTTCTGAAGACACTCACGGAGTTTATGAGCAGTTACCAAAACATAGTTTAAAACAATATGAATATTTCTTCATTTCAAAAAAACGTGAAACATAGGCTTTAGATATGGCCATGAATGCTATGGTAAGGAACCTCTGTCTTTACCTTTATCATCTTTCTCTGTTGTAATAGAAATCATCATACCACCAGGTTCAGCTGTTCAAACATTGCAGCACCCACTTTGAACTTGACTCACAGTGTATGACTCATTTATTGTGTTTTTTTTTTAATGTTGTGTTTGTTCATTGAATCACATTACACTTACTGACTAAACAAGAATTACGCCAATATTGGGTCAAAATTGATTACATGTGAAGCGTTAGCACAGGAATCACCATAAATTCCATAAATCATCTCATGTTAATATGCAACCGATGGTAAAGATCCCCAGACTGTCACTTAAAAACACTTTTAAAAGCCTTACAATTTGCTAATCAGCCTTTTATTTTAAAATGACCATTTTTGTTCTGTTTCTATGGGTTATTTTGATATAATTTTAAACCATTTCATCAACCACTTTAAATATTTTTCTTAATAATTTCTGAATAAAAGGAATTGGGTTTTCCCTTGTACTTTCTAGCTGGTACAGATTTTGTACAGATTTAAAACAGTAACATTATTGTAAAGTTTTAATGCTTAGTATATTGTACAGAATTATGAGTAACGTAACTACCCAGCATTAAAGTGAAAGTAAAAGTGACTATTTGTCATTGTGAACACACTCCACCATGAAAAGTGTACCACAATGAAGTGTAACTTCTGTGTAGGGGCACTGTAGCAGGACGGTACCTTGCTCAAGGAAACCTCAGTGGTACCTGGGCTATGACTTGAACCTATGAACCTCTGATTACATGGGCAATATTAAAATCTTTTTAATGATGAATTGTGCTTAATATAGCTAATAAACTAATGTAGTAGTGCCCACAATAGTGCGTTTTAATATATTGGTATTTCTGCAGGGCGGCGTGGTGGTGCAGTGGTTAGTGCTGTCGCCTCACAGCAAAAAGGTCCTGGGTTCGAACTCTGGGTCAGCCACAGGTGCCTTTCTGTGCGAAGTTTACAAGCTCTCCCTGTGTTCGTGTGGGTTTCCTACAGGTGCTCCAGTTTAGCAAAGGCTTGCAGTAGGTTGATTGGATTCTCTAAAATGTGTGTATGAATGGTTTTCTGTCTATGTGTTGCCCTGTGATGGGTTGGCCTCCTGTCCTGGGTGTACCCCGCCTTAGGCCCGCAGTCAGCTGGGATTAGCTCCAGCTTCACTGTGACCCGGAAACTGAAAATGGATGGATGGTATTTGTGCATTCCAAAAAAGCTTTCACTGCCACAATAAAGCAGGCCAGTCTGTGAGCATGAGTGAATCTTTGACATATTTAAATGTATTTCAAAAGTTCTTAGTATTCAATATCCCCCCTTCAGAGACTAGTCTGAAAACATGCGGGTGTTAGCTTTGCTGTTCGGGGAGTGCTCTTCACCATTATACTGCCACACTGGGCCCTTCTTTTATCACCCAGAAACTGTCTATGCCTCTCTCACTCACCTCTCTTCAGCTGTTCCTCACCTCCCTTGCTTCTTTTTCTCCCCCTTACCTCCCTCTCTAACATCTTTCATCTCTCCCGCTCTCTATCCTCTTCCCTTGAATGGGTAGAATCTAGATCTGACAGCTGGACACGGATTCCCTGCTGCTCTCCACAGGGTGGGGGTAGGTAGCCCCTCTGTGGTCTCCCCTCCAGACATACTTTCAACCCACCCTTGATCCTAGCAGGGTCCCAGCTTGGACAAAAGCCAAACAATGAAGCTCGCACAGCTTCCTGTGGTGCCTGTCTGCAAAATTTGCTTCATTTCTGATGAGCACAATGTGCTTCTGAAATGGGATGCCCTGCAACGTTGGGAGGCATCCCAGCAGACCTAGCTGTGCCCAAGAAAAGGAACTTATCATGGCACACCATCAGTGGCGCACCATCAGTGGCACACCATCAGTGGCGCAGAGCTTTTCAAATGCAAAATAACTACCAGCATGTGACTAACTATCAGCATGTGGTCACCAAATGTACTTGGCTTTGGTATTCATGAAGATAGTACAAATGATTCTTTACACAGTCATAGTGCAGAACAAACAGATTTCAATAAAAAAAGGTATTTCTTGGTCCAAGTATGTATAAGCATCCATCTCTTTAATCAGACAATATGTGCTAAAGTGTGTCTTGATGATATATTTATTAATGTACTTTGAGTCTTTCACATTGTTTAGTACTGCAGTCTTAAACCTTAGTAAACCCTACTGATGCAATAGGTTAAATAACCCCAGTAATGCATCAGAAGTTATCATTACAGTTCTTCTCTCTTATCAGACATTGTATCTGTCCATACTCTGGTAAGTTCTTTAATTTCTCCAGAGACCAAGTAGACAATCTTTTATTACTAGCAATAATCAATAACGAATTTACATGTTCTTTACATACAGATTAAGAGCGTACATTCCTTTAGTACCTGAAACCTAACGTTGCAGAGAGAGCTGAATTGGCATACTGCTAATGGCAAGGAACGACATTCCTTTTAAGGTCCTTTTCAAATAACCCATAATAATCCAGTTCAGTTCAACTGATTCAAGTAGAATCCAGTGAAGTGGATTAAATTCAATTCAGTTCAATGCTCACTTAACTTATGCCACAGCTTTGTTGAGTAACTTGGAGTTCACTCAAATTTCTTAGTTTATTGAAAGGTTCAAATGTATATGTACACACACTGATCAGCCATAACATTAACAACACTTTATAATATTGAGTAGGTCCCCCTCATTCTGCTGAAAAAAGCTCTGACTGTGATATATTAAACAGTAAGTGAACTTAAAGTTGATGGGCTGGAAGCAGGAAAAATGAATCAATCTGAGCCACTTTGACAAGGGCCCTTACTGTGATTGCTAGACAAATCAATGCATCTCCAAAACAGCAGATCTTGTGGATTATTTCAGGTAAGCAGTAGTTAGTACCTACCAAAAGTGATCCAAGGAAGGATAAGTGGTGAATCGGTAACAGGGTCATGGCCACCCAAGGCTTACTGATGCATGTGGGTTGGCAAAGTTAGCCTTTCTGGGATGATCCCACAGGAAAGCTACTGAATGGTGACTCTGGTTGAATTAGTTTAGAACACACTGCACAAACAACATCTGTGTAAACACCTGGGACACCTCACAGGATCTGCCAGTTTGGAGATGCTCTGAATGAGTAGTCTAGGCATCACAACAAGGCCCTTGTCAAAGTGGCTCGGATTCTTACACAGAGACAATTTTGCTGCTCCCAGTACTTCAACTTTAAGAACTGACTGTTTAATTGCTGTTTAATATATCCCACCCCTCTGACAGATTTTGTTGTAATGAAATAACCGCATAGTCAATGTCATTAACTTTACCTGTCAGGGGTGTTAATGTTATAGCTTACTTGTACACATAAGTCAAATCAGGGACTCCTGAGTGGTGTAACCATATTCAACCTTATGCCCAATCCCAGTAAATTGTGAGCTTGAACAGACCAACCCATAACTGGGAGAACACAATAAGTAAATGGCTGGTGGGTTTGTGGAGAGGGTTGAGGAGAATCTCAGCTATTAAATAGAAAGCAAATTGTATATATTTTCTTAACTGAGATGCAGACAATAACAACAGCAACAACAAAAAGTTAGTTAGGGAGAACTTAAAAAAAACCAAAAACAGTTTAAAACAGTTACCACTGAATTCAGGAAAAGCCTCTAGTATAGCTCTGCAGTACACTGTGATAAACACTAATCATAAAGTAAAAGCATCATGAATGCAGACAGTGTATCATAGCTGTTCAAGAGAAAACAAGTGTCTCCAAAAAGGCAACAGGGGAAGTCAAAATTACCCTTCTGATGAAAATTAACGAAAGAACATTCTACAACAAGGGATTTTTGAGTATTTCTATTGATCGGTTTATCATGGAAGTTTCACACACCGTAAAGGCCAGCTGCTGTGTTGATATAGAAAAATAAAAATCAAAAAAAAAAAAAGAAACGTGGAATTCTCTGGACAGCGACAATAATATTTTCATTATGAGATTGCTTACTATTCAGACATTCAGAATAATTTCACACCATTGAAGAAATTCGGAAGAAAGTCTCACTGCATGGTCAGAAGAAAATAAATTTAGAAAATAGTTTAGAAATTGTCTGAATTGTCTCAACATGTCCCTCCAACAACCTCTTAAAGAGAATAGTAGCGCTACTGCATATGTTTAAGTTGCTTTACTCGTAAAGATATCTTTTTTCTCCCACTGAGAGTAAACTCTGAACCAATGGTACAACACCCTGCTGATAACTCCATGCTGTTACTGCTGTCGTGTGGAAAGTGATGTTTACACAGAAGTTCCTCACAGTTCCTGTGGGGCTGGAACAGCAGGGCCTAAAGATTCTTGCTGTTCTTCACAGCAGACGTACAGATGTTATCAGTAAGGTTGATCCAGGCTAGGATTCAAGCTACCTGCTAGGCTGTCTGTTGGGGAACATTCGTCGTAGACAAACTGACAGTTTTGATTGATCAGAGTGGCACCAAATCCATTTTTAACAACAACAACAACAATGGGCTACAGATATTCAGATTTTACCTTACTGAGTTCTGGAAAGAGTGAGGACTTAAAAACATGGGTGTCTTTCTCCCTGAGATATCTTTCTTTGCCTCTTTTTCTTGCTGGGTAGAAAATGACTACTTATGGGTTAGGTCCAATATTTCAAAGTTCTACATGGGTATGGGATCCCAATGCATGGCCTTAGTAATGAGTGTAGCCTCCTTCATTGGTTGATTTAAAATCATCTTGGATCATACTTGATTTTATAATCAAATTAAATATTTTTTCCCTGTCATCAGATTAACTGACACTGTTGGCTTTATGTGTGTAAAATACTGTGACCCTAATTTGAGCTGCTAGCA